>JARQOC010003680.1:0-14768 GCA_033576535.1 Allobates femoralis | reverse complement strand
CTGAAAAGTCCCCCCCTCGGCTTATACGCGAGTCATACGGCCCCCCTCAAAGTTTGGCGCCCCACCTCACTTTCTCGGCCCCCCCGCATGCAGCGCTGCACATATACATTACGTGTCTAGCAGCTGTTACCCTCCGGTGGCAGATCGCGGCTCCCGGCTCCGGGCTCCATCTTCCTCTCTGTCTTCCTGGTTGTCATGTGACCGGCGCGATGACGTCATCGCGCCGGTCACAAAGCAGGAAGACAGCGAGGAAGATGGAGCCCGGAGTCGGGAGCCGCGATCTGCCACCGGAGGGTAACAGCTGCTAGACACGTAATGTATATGTGCAGCGCTGCATGCGGGGAACCCAGAAAGTGAGGTGGGGGCGCCAAATTATGAGGGGGGCCCTGCTGGGGCCCTGTATACTACCACTGGGGCTATATACTACCACTGGGGCTATATACTACCACTGGGGCTATATACTACCACTGGGGCTGTATATATACTACCACTGGGGCTATATACTACCACTGGGGCTGTATACTACTACTGGGGCTATATACTACCACTGGGGCTGTATGTATACTACCACTGGGGCTATATACTACCACTGGGGCTATATACTACCACTGGGGCTGTATACTACTACTGGGGCTATATACTACCACTGGGGCTATATACTACCACTGGGGCTGTATGTATACTACCACTGGGGCTATATACTACCACTGGGGCTGTATACTACCACTGGGGCTATATACTACCACTGGGGCTGTATACTACCACTGGGGCTGTATGCTACCACTGGGGCTGTATACTACCACTGGGGCTGTATACTACCACTGGGGCTGTATATACCACTGGGGCTGTATGTATACTACCACTGGGGCTATATACTACCACTGGGGCTGTATACTACTACTGGGGCTATATACTACCACTGGGGCTATATACTACCACTGGGGCTATATACTACCACTGGGGCTGTATATATACTACCACTGGGGCTATATACTACCACTGGGGCTGTATACTACTACTGGGGCTATATACTACCACTGGGGCTGTATGTATACTACCACTGGGGCTATATACTACCACTGGGGCTATATACTACCACTGGGGCTGTATACTACTACTGGGGCTATATACTACCACTGGGGCTATATACTACCACTGGGGCTGTATGTATACTACCACTGGGGCTATATACTACCACTGGGGCTGTATACTACCACTGGGGCTATATACTACCACTGGGGCTGTATACTACCACTGGGGCTGTATGCTACCACTGGGGCTGTATACTACCACTGGGGCTGTATACTACCACTGGGGCTGTATATACCACTGGGGCTGTATGTATACTACCACTGGGGCTATATACTACCACTGGGGCTGTATACTACTACTGGGGCTATATACTACCACTGGGGCTATATACTACCACTGGGGCTGTATACTACTACTGGGGCTATATACTACCACTGGGGCTGTATACTACCACTGGGGCTGTATACTACCACTGGGGCTGTATACTACCACTGGGGCTATATACTACCACTGGGGCTGTATATACTACTGGGGCTGCGTGTATACTACCACTGGGGCTGCTGCTGTATACTACCACTGGGGCTGCTGCTGTATACTACCACTGGGGCTGCTGTATATACCTCTGGGGCTGCTGTATACTACCACTGGGGCTGCTGCTGTATATACCACTGGGGCTGCTGCTGTAACACTGCTGGGGCCTGTATATACCACTGGGGAGGCTGCTGTATACCACACTGCTGGGGGCTGTATACCTGTGCTGGGGTCCACCCTCGGCTTATACACGAGTCAATAAATTTTCCCAGGTTTTGGGGGCAAAAGTAGGGGGGTCGGCTTATACACGGGTCGGCTTATACACGAGTATATACGGTATTCATCATTACCAGTCATTTAGGACAACATTGGATCATTCAGAGATCCTCACTGAACTTCTGGAGTGAGTTTGCTGCACTGAAAGTAAAGGGGTCGAATAATATTGCACAACCCACTTTTCAGTTTTTTATTTGTTAAAAAAGTTTAAAATATCCAATAAATTTTGTCCACTTCACGATTGTGTCCCACTTGTTGATTCTTCACAAAACTCTCTCCATCCAACCTCACTGAGCTCGAGCTGTTTCGCAAGGAAGAATGGGCAAGAATTTCAGTCTCTCGATGTGCAAAACTGATAGAGACATACCCCAAGCAACTTGCAGCTGTAATCGCAGCAAAAGGTGGCGCTACAAAGTATTAATTCAAGGGGGCTGAATAATATTGCATGCTCCACTTTTCAGTTTTTTATTACAGTATATACTCGTGTATAAGCCGACCCGTGTATAAGCCGACCCCCCTACTTTTGCCCCCAAAAACTGGGAAAACTTATTGACTCGCGTATAAGCCGAGGGTGGACTCCAGCACAGGTATACAACCCCCAGCAGTGAGGTATACAGCCCCCAGCAGTGTGGTATACAGGCCCTCCCAGTGGTATACAGGCCCCAGTAGTATGGTATACAGACACTAGGACAGGTATACAGCCCCCAGCAGTGAGGTATACAGGCCCCCGCAGTGGTAACAGGCCCCAGCAGTATGGTATACAGCACGCCCCCAGTGGTATACAGCAGACCCTCAGGGGTATAAGCAGGCCCCCAGGGGTATAAGCAGGCCCCCAGGGGTATAGACAGCAGGCCCCCAGGGGTATATACAGCAGGCCCCCAGGGGTATATACAGCAGGCCCCAGGGGTATATTATATACAGCAGGCCCCCAGGGGTATATTATATACAGCAGGCCCCAGGGGTATATTATATACAGCAGGCCCCCAGGGGTATATACAGCAGGCCCCCAGGGGTATATACAGCAGGCCCCCAGGGGAATACAGCAGGCCCCAGTGGCACTCGCCCCCCAATCATGTTTAGAGCCTCCCACACTTTGCAGAGCCCCCCTGCTGCATTATCTTACCATCCAGGGTCTTCTTCACCGCGGGTCCTGCAGTCCATCGTCACGCACTGTGTTCCCGGTCTCATGTGACCCGGCGGTCGCAGTGGAATGACGTAATCGCGCCGGGTCACGTGAGACCGGAACACAGCACGCGATGATGACTGCAGGACCCGCGGTGAAGAAGACCCTGGATGGTAAGATAATGCAGCGGGGGGGCTCTGCAAAGTGTGGGGGGCTCTAAACATGATGGGGGGGCTAGTGCCACTGGGGGGCTGCCTGTATACACTGGGGGGCTGTATGCACGGCTCCCCCTGCCGCTGTGGTGGGCGGGGGGAGCCGTGCATATCTAATGAGCGGCCCCACGTGACGGGCCGCTCAGTCATCAGCCTCCCCAGCACCCGGACACAGCCCCCACCATAGCATTACCATATTGACCCATGTATAAGCCGAGGGGGTGACTTTTCAGCCCAATTTTTGGGCTGAAAAACTCGGCTTATACACGAGTATATACGGTAGTTAAAAAAGTTTAAAATATCCAATAAATTTCATTCCACTTCACGATTGTGTCCCACTTGTTTATATCTTTACTAGATGGTGGCCCAATTCTAACGCATCGGGTATTCTAAAATATGTATGTAGTTGACATACTATGATTGACAGAACTTGTTCAGTCAACTAGAGTGAACTACATATATATATATATATATATATATATATATATATATATATATATACTAGCTGTAGTACACCCGGGTTAATAAATAACTGCTGTTAGCTATAACAAAATAGAATTTGAATATGTCATATTAAGGACCTGTAGGAAAATAGAAGCTGAGCTGTGATTGATTGCTATAGGCAGCCTAATAAATCTCCAGCCAACAGTAAACCCTCCCCTGGCCGGGCAGTATATGTTACCTCGCACATACACATAATAGACAGCTCATGTGACTGACATCTGCCTTAATTCCCTTTATGGCACATGTGTTGCACATTGGCTGTTTTTAATCAGATGTTTATGTTTGGAAAATAAAGATAGCACACGTATGAGGCGAGTTGTGTGAGGTGATTTGTGCAAATCTGTGTCTGTCTGTGTGGTATGTGTGTCCTTGGGGTGTGTATGTGTGTGTCCCTGTGGGGGGGGGGTCTGTGTGGTGTGTGTCTCTGTTGTGTGTGTCTCTTTGTGGTGTGTGTGTGTGTGTGTGTGTGTGTGTCCCTGTGGGGTGAGTGCATGTGCCCCTATAGGGTGTATTGTGTGTGTCCCTGTGGGGGGTCTTTGTGGTGTGTGTATGTGTATCTGTGTTGTGTGTGTCTCTTTGTAGTGTGTGTGTGTGTGTCCCTGTGGGGTGAGTGCATGTGTCCCTATAGGGTGTGCATGTGTGTGTGTCCCTGTGGGGGGGTGTCTGTGTGGGGTGTGTGTGTCTCTGTGTTGTGTGTGTCTCTTTGTGGTGTGTGTGTGTCCCTGAGGGGTGAGTGCATTTGTCCCTATAGGGTGTGTATGTGTGTGTGTCCCTGTGGGGGGTCTGTGTGGTGTGTGTGTGTGCCTCTTTGTGGTGTGTATGTCCCTGTGGGGTGATTGCATGTGTCCCTATAGGTTGGCTATGTGTGTGTGTCCCTGTGAGGGGGGCCGGGTGGTGTGTGTGTCTGTGTTATGTGTGTCTCTTTGTGGTGTGTGTGTGTCCCTGTGGGGAGAGTGCATGTGTCACTATAGAGTGTGTGTGTGTCCCCTTGGGGGTGTGTGTGTCTCTGTGTTGTGTGTGTCTCTTTGTGGTGTGTGTGTGTTTGTTCGGGTCCGTGGTGAGTATCCAATGTTGGGGCTGCACTTTAGCGACTATACACTTGCTGTTACTCTTTGTGTGCGTGTGGTGTGTATACATGTCCCCGTGTGTGGTGAATATCTCATGTTGGGGCCCCATCTTAGTGACTATATGCTGGTATGTGCTGTTAGTCTTTGGTGCTATCATTAAGCCCTCTCATTCACAACTGTCAACTGGTAACTGTCACTTTTTCCCCATTATGTAGATAGGGGCAAAATTGTTTGATGAACTGGAACGCGCAGGGTTAAAATTTCGCCTCACAACATAGCCTATGGCGCTCCCGGGGTCTAGACGTGTGACTGTGCAAATTTTTGTAGCTGTAGCTGGCAGCTGTCGATTTTCCTCCCACACGTTTCCTTTCCCTTTTTCCCCATTATGTAGATAGGGGCAAAATTGTTTGGTGAACTGGAAAATCTCGCCTCACAACATAGCCTATGACGCTCTTGGGGTCCAGATGTGTGACTGTGCAAAATTTTGTGGCTGTAGTTGCGACGGTGTAGATGCCAATCCCGGATATACACACACACACACACACACACACACACACACATACACACATTCAGCTTTATATATTATATATATATATATATATATATACATAGCAGCGCTATGGTATATGGTGGTACATTACAGTACATGTAGAGCAGCACTATAATATGTGCCGGTACATTACATGTATAACAGCGCTATGGTATATGACGGTACATTACAGTACATGTATAGCAGCGCTATGGTACATGGCGGTACATTACAGTACATGTATAGCAGCGCTATGGTATATGGTGGTACATTACAGTACATGTATGACAGCGCTATGGTATATGGTGGTACATTACAGTACATGTATAGCATCACTATAGTATATGGCAGTACATTACAGTACATGTATAGCAACGCTATAGTATATGACAATACATTACAGTGCATATATAGCAGCGCTATAGTATATTGCGGTACATTACAGCACATGTATAGCAACGCTATAGTATATGGCGGTACATTACAGTACATGTATAGCAGCACTATAGTACATGGCGGTACATTACAATGCATGTATAGCAGCGCTATGGTATATGGCGGTACATTATAGTACATGTATAGCAGCGCTATGGTATATGGCGGTACATTACAGCACATGTATAGCAGCGCTATAGTATATGGCCGTACATTATAGCCCATGTATAGCAGCACTATGGTATATGGTGATACTCCACACCCCACGGCCCCCCGCGCCTCCTGGCCCTCGCTCCTCCACAGTAAAAGTAAAAATAAAAAAATCCTCAGTGAGAATACTCACCTGTCCGCCGGCTCGCTCCACCTCCGTCTCCTAGGTCCTACAGGCCTTTAAGACCTGTCGTTGCCTGGGAAACTGGTCAGCTGATCGGTCACATGACCGCTAACTGCCCGGGGGCAGGATGGAGCAGGGGGACAGGATGGTGATGGGGGGGCAGGATGGTGGGGGGGGCAGGATGGTGGCGGGGGGGCATGATGGAGCCGAAGGTGCAGGATGGAGCCGGGGGGCAGGATGGAGGCGGGAGGCAGGATGGAGGCGGAGGCAGGATGGTGGTGGGGGCAGGATGGAGGTGGGGGGCAGGATGGAGCGAGCGGGGCAGGATGGAGCGAGTGGGGCAGGATGGAGCCGAAGGTGCTGGATGGAGCCGGGGGCAGGATGGAGGCGGGAGGCAGGATGGAGGCGGCGGTAGGATGGAGGTGGGGGCAGGATGGATGTGGGGGGCAGGATGGAGCGAGCGGGGCAAGATGGAGCGAGCGGGGCAGGATGGATGCGGGGGGGCAGGATGGATGCGGGGAGGCAGGATGGATGCGAGGGGTCAGGATCGATGTGGGGGGCAAGATGGATGCGGGGGGGTGGGATGGATGCAGGGGGGGGGGGACAGGATGGAACCGGGGGAGCAGGATGGAGGTGGGGAGGTGCAGGATGGAGCCGGCAGGGCATGGAGCCATGGAGGAAGGATGGAGGCAGGGGGCAGGATGGAAGGATGGTGGCGGGGTGACCCTGCTCAAAAGAGCTTACAATCTACAATGAGGTAGGGGTTACACAAAGTACAGGGACTTATTACACTGATGGTCCAGGTATCTTGAGGAAATGGGGGATAGAAATATAGTTACATAACTGGTCACCAGACAATCTGTGTAGACCTTTTGGGTTTGGTGGAGTTTGAAGAAGAGTTATGTCGAGAGAGATAATGAATGGGCTATGTACAGTACAAAGGAATTTTGTTAGGGAGCATGATAGGCTGCCTTGAAAAGATGTGTTTTTAGTGAGCATCTGAAGCCATGCAAGTTGTGGATGGTCCTGATTTCTTGGGGTAGAGCATTCCAGAGAATTGGTGCAGCTCGGGAGACATCTTAGAGCCGGTAGTGGGAGGATCAGATTAGTGCAGATGTTAGTCGAAGGTCATTTGTACAACATAGAGAATGGATAGGGTGATAGATAGAGATGACGGAGGAGATGTAGGGGGGTGCTGCATTGTGAAGAGCTTTGTGGGTGAGAACAAGCAATTTGAACTTTATCCTGCAGTGTATAGTCAGCCAATGCAATGACTGGCACAGAGCGGAGGCATCTGAGTAACGATTGGTCAGGTAGGAGATCCTGGCTGCTGCATTAAAGATGGACTGTAGAGGGGAAAGTTTAGAGAGGGGGAGGCCAATTAATAGAGAATTGAAATAATCAAGGCGGGAGTGGATTAGGGCCACGGTAAGGGTTTTAGTTGTTTCCATGGTGAGACAGGGGCGGACTCTAAAGATGTTCTTCAGGTGTAAGCGACAAGAACGGACGAGAGATTGTATATAGGAGGTGAAGGAGAAATCGGTGTCAAACGTGACACCCAGACAGCTGCCTAGGCGTTATCGTGGTACCCCACACAGAGAGAGATGTCAGATTTAGGGAGGTTAGTGGAGGGCGGGAGCAAAAGAAGTTCAGTTTTGGAAAGGTTGAGTTTTAAGTATAGAGCCGACATGATGTTGGAAACAGCAGCTAGACAGTCATTGGTGTTCTTTAACACCGCAGGGGTAAGGTTAGGAGCTGAAGTGTATAGTTGTGTGTCGTCAGCATAGAGATGTTACTGGAAGCCAAATCTGCTGATGGTGTGTCCAATCGGGGCTGAGTTCATAGAGAAGAGAAGGACTGAACCCTGAGGGACCCCAATAGTGAGAAGAAGAGGGGGGGAAGTGGAGCCAGCAAATGATACACTGAAAGAGCGGTCAGAAAGATAGGAAGAGATCCAGGAGAGAGCAGTGTCCTTTATACCAATGAAGTGCAACATAGAGAGTAGGAAATGGTGGTCAACAGTGTCAAAAGCTGCAGAGACATTACGTTTTGCTGTCAGTAGGTCATTGGTGACTTTGATGAGGGCAGTTTCTGTAGAGTGAAGGGGGCGGAAGCCAGACTGTAATGGATCTAGAAGAGAGTAAGCGGTGAGGTAACGGGTGAGGCGGGCATAGACCAGGCGCTCCAGGAGTTTAGAGATGAAGGGAAGGTTGGAGACTGATCTGTAGTAATTTGTGCAGGATGGGTCGAGAGAAGCTTTCTTTAATAATGGAGTAATGATCGAGTGTTTGAAGGAGGAGGAGAAGATGCCAGAAGAGAGGGAGAGGTTGAAGATTTTGGTTAGGTGAGTGGTGACGACCGGACGGAGAGACTGGAGTAGGTGTGAGGGGATGGGGTCAGTGGTGCATGTAGTGGGACGAGAGGAAGAGAGGAGCCTGGCAACTTCTTCTTCTGTAACTGAGTCAAATGTGGAGAGTGAGCTGGGGGGAGATGTGGGGAAGAATGGGAGTGTCAGCGCTTGGAGGCTGGGAGCTGATTTCTTGGCACAGAGGTCGGTGATGGGGCCTGCACTTTAGGACTGAGGAGAGAGTGAAAGGTGTCAAAGAGTTTTTTTGGATTGTTGGATAGTGAGATCAGGGTGGTGAAATAGGTTTGTTTGGCAAGGTGAAGGGCGGAGTTGTAGGTTTTTAGCATGAATTTATAATGGATAAAGTCTTCTGGTGAGCGAGTTTACCTCCATAGGCGTTCAGCACTCTTAGAGCATTGCTGGCGGAATCGAGTTTGTGATGTGAGCCAGGGCTGTTTTGTTCTATGTTTGGAGGTTCTGAGGGTGAGGGGCGCTACTTGGTCCAGGGTGCTTCTGAGAGTGTTATTATAGTGATTTACTGCCAGATCTGGACAGGAGAATGAGGATATTGGGGACAGTGATGAGATGAGGGAGTCTGTAAGTCCATGAAGGTTAATGGCCTGTAGATTTCTGGATGTTTGATAGGTAGGGGTGGGCTGTGGTGGGTGAGGGTTAGTGAGTGTGAAGGAGAGAATGTTGTGATCAGAGAGATACCCTGATGAAGTGATAACTGATATCACGAAACCGGTAGGCAAACTACTCATTAAACAGAGTCTTATCTATCACTCTGTCTTTACTTGGTGGTCAGCGCGGTGTATCTTTGAAACCCAGCACTTTCTGTTAACCCTTTTGTGATCAGAGAGGGGAAGAGATGTATTATCTAGGTGGGAGGTTGAGCAGAGTCGGGTAAAGACCAGGTCAAGGGTGTTACCACCCTTGTGTGTCTCAGAGTTTGAGAGCTGTGAGAGGCCAAGTGACGTGGTTAGAGATAGGAGCTGGGATGCAGATGGGGAGATGGGGCTCCTTATGGGGATGTGAAAGTCTCCCAGAATGAGGGTTGGTAATTCTGAGGACATGAAGTGTATCAACCATGCGGGGAAATGGTCGAGGGACTGGGTGGGTGACCCTGGGGGGTGGTATACCACGGCTACTCTGAGGGGAAGGGGATGGAATAGCCTAATGGTGTGAACCTCAAACGAGGTGAATGAGAGTGATGGGGCTGGAGGGATGACCTGGAAAGTACATCGTGGAGACAGGAGTAAGCCAACTCCACCACCACATGTCTGTTCCCAGATCTCGGGGCTTTCATGTGTCTTGCACTGAGGAGAGGCTTCCGTTGAGCCACTCTGACATAAAGGCCCGACTGGTGGATGGCTGCAGTAATAAGTAAGTTGACTTTGTGGAACTTTCTCACATCTCCCTACTGAATCTCTGGAGCACAGCCACAATGCTCTTGGGGTTCTTCTTTACCGCTCTCGTCAAGGCTCTTCTCCCACGATTGCTTAGTTTGGCTGGACGGCCAGGTCTAAGAAGACTTCTGGTGGCCCCAAACATCTGCCATTTAACAATTATGGAGGGCACAGTGCTTTTAGGAACCTTGAGTACTGCAGAAATTCTTTTGTAACCTTGGCCACATTTGTGCCTTGCCACAATTCTGTCTCTGAGCTCCTTCGGCAGTTCCTTTGACCTCATGATTCTCATTTGGTCTGACATGCACTGTCAGCTGTAATATAATATAATTAAACACAGCTGGACTCCAATGAAGGAGTAGAACCATCTCGAGGAGGATCACAAGGAAATGGACAGCATGTGACTTAAATATGTGTCTAAGCAAAGGGTCTGAATACTTATGACCATGTGTATTTCAGTTTTTCTTTTTTAATAAATTCTGCACAAATATCTACATTTCTGTTTTTTTCAGTCAAGATGGGGTGCAGATGTACATTAATGAGAAAAAAATGAACTTTTTTGAATTTACCAAAATACCACAACGAAACAAAGGGTGTAAAATTTAAAGGGGTCTAAATACTTTCCGCATCCACTGCACCTACGCACAACCTGTGATCTATCAAGTTCTCCTTCTCCAGTATTATCGCTGCACAAAGCCTAGCTAGCGCTGGTGTTTATCTACAGACAGATTAAACATGTACATGAAATAAATGTCCTCAATAGGCTGATTCTGAACCACACATATGCTCATTTTTAATCAAAACAGTAATTTGAATATATCAAGGAAATTATAAGTGTAAAGGATCTGTAGAAAACACCCTACAAACTAAAAAGTGATCTTCCCAGGTAATCCTATGAACAAATCTCAGAGCCTAATCAACAGGAGTGTCAAAACAACAAATGAACTTGCAATAGTTACCTATCTCCCACATAGGAGGCTATTCAAAAGTAAAAAGGTGACAGAGACCCAAACAGTGAAGATCAAAACAGAGGGTAATTACCTGGTGTGTCTACAGACTCTGCTGCACTCTACATGCACGTTTGTTATTATTTTTTGGTATTTTTATACTATTATCTCTGTATTCCTATTTAAACCTTAATAGTTTTGTTTGTTGTATGTACTATTTTTAAACATTTTCAATAAATTTGTATTTTTACTGCATAAATCACCTCACTTTCTTTGATATATTTCTATTGGGTGAGCATTTTTTTTTTTATGAATTAGAGGGATGATTATAGGGCATGAAAATCATCTTCTGTAAAGCCTAATTCTGGTGGCTATATTGGATCCAGTAGTTCGGGGGCGGCGACATGTCGACTGAGGATCCAGGCGGCGGACACAGGGCCGGTGGTAAGTATAGCGGAGTGTGTGTGTGTGTGTGTATATGTGTATGTGTGTGTACAAAGTGAGGGAAGTGCGGACAAAGTGACGGAAGTGCCTACATAGACACATATATACACATACTGTACATTGCATATGGAGGGGTGGGGAGAGCGGAGTCTGGAGGGGTGAGGAGAGCTGAGGAGGGCGGAGGCTGGAGGGTGTGAGGAGAGCGGAGGCTGGAGGGGTGAGGAGGGGTGAGGAGAGGGGAGGAAGGAGGGGTGAGGAGGGCAGAGGACAGGGGAGGCTGGAGGGCAGAGGCTGGAGGGCAGAGGCTGGAGGGCAGCTCTGTCTTCAGGAGGTGTGGCCTACACTGCGTTCACAACACAGCTAATAAGACTCTTAAGTTATCTCATGCCGGCACCCTGCTGAGCTCAATAGCACCTATGAGATCTTATCTGATCCTCCGTTCACATGGCTCTGCTCTGTGCTCTGTGATAACACTGAGCAGAGGTCATGTGAAGGGAGGAGCCAGATAAGATCTCACAGAAGCTGTTTGAGCTCAGCATGGTGTTAGCAAGAGGTAATTTGAGAGTCTTATCAGTTGTGTTGTGAATGCAGTGTAGGCCATGCCCCCTTGAAGATGGATCTCCCTAACAACCAGCATATGTGTGGTTCAGAAATAGCCTACTGAGGACATTTTTGAAGATTTTTTAAAGGTTTTCTTCCAGATTTTATTACTAAAGTATATTTGAAAGTTGATTCACTTGGTCTACATTACTATTAAATATAAATTTAAACGGTGGTTACGCTTTAAGACTGCATTCACACTTTGTGGCCATATTGCGTTTTTTGGCCTGAAATGTTTTCACTTGTCAGCCCATTATGAAGTAGTTAACCAGGCCCTGGCCAAGAATCACCCTCCACAATGTTTTTGATGTTTTTGGCTTCTCCACAACACACATCCTGCACACTAAACTCACTTTTCTGAGAGGGGCACCAGTCCACCTTCCTGCATGCATCCTGTAAATGCCATCCTTTTTTTTACCCCACTGAATATCATGCTGAGTGAATTAGTCCTGCACAGATTTCCCTGCCTAGGCTTTTTTTATTTTAATAAACTGCCAACAATTTTGTAGTTATATTATATAGTATATAGTCAGGTTTTTTTTGAAGATAGATAGAGGATCATTTGATTTTGGGGGGGAAAACCCCTTCAACAATTTTGTCATAGTTTTCTTTGCAGATATAAACTTTTTTGACTTCTTTGTATAGTTTTGCCTTAGTGTGCTGGCGATTTCCCTGGGTAAAATCCATCCTGATTTCCTGTGTGAGAAAATAAATGTATGGCTATATATTGTGGAATTTGCATTCCATTACCTTGGTTTGCATGTCATAAAACATTTATTACACCCCTGGGCTACAGCCTTAATAATGACTGGGTGAAAGCACTAATGTGGACTTGCACTTGCAATGGAACAAAAGATTAATGTGCTTTGATGTAACCCAGCTAATAATGTGGCTTGCCAATTTGTCCCATCAAAAGACATTATAACCACATACACAGTCCTCTGTGATGTTTGAAAAGCTGCAAAATGCAGCCTTACAGCTCATAGAAATAAGACATTCAGGATTAGCCTTCAAGTAGAGTCTTATATCATAATGAATTTTTTGTATAGTGCAGCAATTTGTGGGATGTGTGGGATGTGTTTGCATTAAACTTATATTTATGGGAAATCAAGATTTATGAATTATAAAAGATTATATATACATGCTAATTAATCAAAATAACATGAAATGTTAACACGGAATATATATGAAAAACATAATGATATTATTTTGTATTATTCCAAATTTGCCAGTTTGCAATATTTGTGCTCAGTGTTGGACCTTGCCAGACCATGACGTTTTTCTGAGGGTTTAAAGGTTTTTTTTTGCAAAGCAGCAGGGAGTAGAAGGGGTGCCATGATTAAGCAGACTAGGAAATGCATCATGCAAGATGAAATCATTAATTAATTGCATCTCTTAACGAGTTTGAAGCATACAGCCCAAGTTTATCTGCGCCTATTAATTTGATATTTCAGGACGCTGTCACTTGAAATTAATTGCAGCTAATTAAAAATGTTAAGACAATAGTACAAAAGTGCCTGGGAGACATTGAGCCTCCAATGCCCTAGAACACTGCTTTTAGTCTCTCATTCAAGCTGAGGGTACAACATAGCCACTGTTAAAAAAGCGAGTTTTCATTTTATAAAGAAAATATATACACACAAGACGTTTTCTGGTTTCCTTTTAACGTAATTAATAGTACTGATTGTCATTTTTGTAAATAACTACTTGTCAGCAGATTTGGCAATAGTTAAAATGTATTTTTGTGCATATTTAAAGCAGCACTCCAGCATATTTTTTATTACACCGCTGAAGTGGTACTTTAATTATAAGCTCACTGACACCTGCCTGGTACTCACCGTCTATCGCCTTCACCTTCTCCAGTGGCGCTCCAGTTGGTCTACGGGGGTTTCTGACCTGTCAGCAGTTCAAGCGTTTCATGGCACCCAGCAGAGGTCACAAATCAATACATCTCTATGAGAGCTTTGTTGTGGCTCTTTAGCTGGCTTCACACTTGCGGACCTGTCGGCAGCGTCCTGCGGAGGGGGTCTGCAAGCTGAGCGCAGCCAGCGCAAGCCCCTATGTTTATAATGGGAGCGCACAGTGCTGCTCTTGACTGTGCATGACCGTGCGCTCGCATTCACTGCAATATGTGATTTGTACGCAGGCGCATGCCTGCGCACAAATCACACACTCTCGTCCTCACCAGGGACGCGACATGTCGCGTTCCTGGTGCGGACAAGAGTGTGTGATTTGTGCACAGACATGCGCCTGTGTACAAATCACATATTGCAGTGAATGGGAGCGCATGGTCATGCGCTGTCAAGCGCAGCACCGTGCGCTCCCATTATAAACATAGGAGCTTGCGCTGGCTGCGCTCAGCTTGCGGATCCCCTCCGCAGGATGCTGCGGAGGGGTCCGCAAGTGTGAAGCCACCCTTAGGGCAGAGAAGAACTTATGCGAGATGCATGTGAGATACTTACAAGTCATGCATCATTCACCTGGCACGACCACCATCTCTATACGGTAGCGCGTCAGCTGCATAGAAACACAAGCAGCTGACGTGCTCCCCTTCAGAGAGCTGGCGGCTGTGCTGGGTGAGGCTGGCTTCACACAGCGGCGTGATCCGGTCCGGGGCTGTCAGGAGTGATAGCCCCGGAACGGATTTTGGCCCATAGGATACTATGGGGCCAGATGGAGCCAGATGGCAGTTATCTGCCATCCGGCTGCTATCTCGCCGGATGAATCCAGGAGAAGTGGGATTTTTCTGCCGGATCCAAAAACGTTGCATGCAATGTTTTGGGATCCGGCAGAAAAAATCCCACTTCTCCCGGATTCATCCGGCGAGATGGCAGCCGGATGGCAGATAACTGCCATCTGGCTCCATCTGGCCCCATAGTATCTTTTGGGCCAAAATCCGGTCCGCGGCTGTCACTCCTGACAGCCCCGGACTGGATCACGCCGCAGTGTGAAGCCAGCCTGAGTCATGCGAGACTCAT
>JARQOC010003679.1:0-14769 GCA_033576535.1 Allobates femoralis | reverse complement strand
CCTCATTTGCCCCTTTTCCCCCAAAAAAAACCAAAAAACCCCAATTTTTTTTTTAATTTTTTGGAAAACTTATCTTTTCATAAAAAGGGGACAATTCTTGGGTTTTTAAAAAAGGGGCCAAAAGCTGTTTTTAGCTTTAAAAAAAAAAACAAAAAAACGGTTTTTTTAATCTGTCCTTAATTTATTTTTTCTATAGCCATAAACCCATTTAAATTGGCGGGTTTTATTTTTTTTAATTTTTCTATAAAAGGCTAAATCTCCCCCGGGGGGTCAGAGGTGTAAAGGGGGACCACCCCCTGTTTTGTTTTTCTTTTGTTTCCTTTTTGGGAGGGTCAGATCAACGGGGGAAGCAATTCCTTCTCTTCCGCTTGCTCTTTTTTAAAAACCGGGAAGGGGTTTATTGCTGATTTTCATGTGTTTGATGGCCAACTCAGGTTTTTTTTGCACCCCGGGAAACCCCAAATTTTTCCCCATTCTTTTGATGCCCTTTGGAAATGATCCCCAGTGGCTTTTTAAAAATTTTAAAGGGTTTTTGGGGCCCCCGATGCAAAAAGTTTTCCAAAAAGGGGGGCCCCCAAAATTTTTTAAAAAAATCTTTAACCCCAAGGCAAAAAAATTTTTTTTTCTATGGGGGCCGGGGGGGAAACTTTTGGGGCCCCTGGCTTCGGGGCCCGGGGGTTTTGCAAATTGAAAAAAAAACCCCTGCCCCAAAATTGTAGTTTTTTTCCCCCTTTGATGTTTTGCCCATTAAACAGGGAAAAAGAAAAAAAAAAAAAAAACTAGTTTTTTTGACTTGAGGGGGGGACACGGGGGGAAAAGCTAGTAGAAGCGTTTTCCGGGGGGGGTCTGGGGGAAGCTCTGAGTGGGTTTAAGGGGAATTGGCCCCAAAAAAACGGGGGAAAAAAAAGGGGCAGTTGGGTTAAAAAAAAGGGGTTTTCCCCAAATTAAGGGGCCTTTAACACCAAAAAAAAAAAAAAAATCCTGGGAAAATTTTCCTAAAAAATTTTTAAATTTGGGCTAGGGTTTTGGGGGGCCCATTTTTGGTGAAATCCCCATAGCAAAACTTGCCCTTTTGGGTTTCCCAAATTTTTTACTTTTTTTGCCTGGGGGGAAAAAATTTTCCCAAAAAAAAATTTTTTAAAAAATTTTCCTGGGCTTTTACTCCGAAAACCCTTTCAGCAGGGTTTTAAAAAGGGAAAAAAAGATTTTTTTCTTTTTTACAGTTCGGGTTTGGGGCCTTAAAAAAGGCCAAAAAAAAGGGGCCCTTTTTTTTTTAAACAAAAAGAAAAAAAAAAACCATTATTAAAAAAATGGGGAAATTATGATGAGTTTTTTGAAAAAAAAGAAAGCTTTTTTTTAAGGGGAAATTTGTTTAAAAAAAAGCCATCTAAAAATTTTTTTCTTTTTCTGATGTAAAAAAAAATTCTGGAATTTTAAAAAGATGGGGGAAAAATTATAAAAAAACTTTAATCGGGCTTTTGAGGTTTTTTTTTTTTTTTTTTAAAAAATTGGGGAACCCAACCGGGGTTTGGGTTTGGGGGGCCCTTTCCCGAGGGTTTTAAATTGTTTTTTTTGGTTTTTTTATAGGGGGAACCCCCTTTCCCTTTAAAGTTATTTTTGGAAAGGGGGTTTTAAAGGGGGCCCCGCGTTTTCCCGTTTAAAAAATAAACCCCAAATTAAAAACCCAAAAGTGTTCCCCAATTCAAGGGGGGTTTTTTTTTTTCTTTTGCGTTTCGGGGAAAAACCCCCTTCCCTTTGGATTAAACCCCAAAAAGATTTTGGGGGGGCTTTTTTATGGGAAAAATAAAAAAAAATATACAGTATTTTTTTGCTTTTTTTTAAAAAACCAAAATAAAAAAGGGGACCTCAAAATTTTTTTTTTTAAGGGGAAAAAACCCGGGACAAAAAAAACGGGGGTTTCTTTTGCTGGGGTCAAACAAACGGGAAGGGAGGGGAATCAAAAAAACTGGCTGGGGGGTCTGGGGCTGTCTGTTTTTTTCACTTTTTTTTTGGGGTTTTCGCTAAAAAAATTAAATGTAAAAGCTGGGCGTAAAAAATCGGTTTGATTTGCAAAATTCCAATTTTTTTTATTTGGAAAAAGACCCCCAAAAATGTTAATATTATGGGGTCAGGGGCTTTCTTTAAAAAATTCAGGGGGGGGCCCCTAGAAAAAAATTTCCAAATTTGGGGGCCCCCCCAAAAAAATTAAATTTAAAAAAAAAAACTTTAATTTTTTGGTTTTGGGTAAAAATAAAAGAAAAAAATTTTAAAAATTTTAGAAAAACCCTTAAAAATTTTTAAGTTTCCTCCTTTTTTTTAAAAGGCCCCCTGATTTTTCCCCTTTTATTCCCCAACTAAAAAAAGTATGAAAAACCAAAAAAAAAAGTCCCCCACAATCAATTGTGATTACCCCAAAAATTTAAAATTTCTCCACATTTACCCCCACCCACAGTAGGGAGGGGCCCCTTACTTTAAAAAAAACTCTAAAAAAACTATTTAAAACCCAAAATTTATGGGGGCCCAAAAAAAACGCAGTTTTTAAAACCCCAAACCTTTTTGCCCCCCCCCCCCAACGGGACCCCCCTTTGGCTGTTTTTTAAAAGGGGGCCTTTAACTTTTAAAAGTAAAAAAATGGCCCCCTCTTTTTTTTTTCCCCCTGTAAAAAGGGGGGAACCCCCTACTCCCCCCCCAAAAAAAAGTTGTAAGGGGGCCCAAAAAAAAAAACCCCCTCCCCACAGTATTTTTGTACCCCCCCCCCAAACCCTTCAAAAATGTATTTTGAAAATTGCTTGCTTTAAAGTTTTAATTTGGGAACAACTAAAAAATATTTAATTTCCTTTAAAAGGGTTTTAAAAAGGTCTTTTTTAAAACCCCAAAAATTTAATTTTTTTTACGGGGGCCCCTTTTTTATTTTCCCCTTTTAATATTTAATTTTTGTTCTTGAATATTTTCCTCCTTTTAAAAAAATTTTCTCCATTTTTGGCTTTCCATTTTTTTTAGTTTTTTTAAAATTTGCACCCCTTTGGGGTTCCTTTTCCAAATTTTTACTATAAGGGTTTCCTAAAAATTGGGCCTTCCAAAATAATTTTTAATGAAACTCCCTTTAGCTTTCCTTTATAGTAAAAAAAGGCACCCCCCAACCAGTTTCTCCATATTTTTAAAAATTTTGACCCCCCATAGTTTTTCCCAGTTTATTTTTTTAATGCCCCCCCCATATTTAAAGGGGCGGGGGCTGGCACATTTCAGCCGGGGGGGGGAAATTTAAAAAGGGAAAGGGGGGCCCTGGGGGAGTTGGGGGCGGGGGGGCCCCCCTTTTGGGGGCCTTTTTTTTGGGTTTTCCCCCCAAAGCTAAACATTTTCGGGGAAAATGTCCCTTAGCTTGAAAGAAAAACCCTTTCCTCCCAAGGGGAAATTCCGGGAACCCCTTTCAAAACCCCTTTGTGACCCCCCGGGCACAAAATGGGGAAAAAAACTACTCCTTTCCATTTAGTCATTTTTCTGTGGCTTTTTGGGGGAACCCAGGGGTTTGCTGGCCCGGGTTCGGGTTACCCCACCCCCCCCTTGGGATGCCGGCAGGGAGTTTTTTCCCCTTCCCAGGGTTTTTTTTGTGTTTTCTGGGGAAAATTCGGGATTTTCCTTTAAAACCCCCAAAAACCCCACCGGGTGTTGTGTTTTTTTCGGGGTTTTTTTTTTTGGGTTGGGTTTGGGGGGGCTAACTGTGTTTTTTTTCCAGTCGGCCCCTACGGGGGCCAAAATTTTTTCCTTTCCCTTTTCCTCTTTCTCCTTTTTTTTGTGCTTCGGGCCCACCTGCCCCCTACATTTTTCCCCAAAAACCCACTTTCCCTCAAAAAACCTTTTTAAAACCCACCATTTTTTTCCTTTTGCCTAGGGGTTTCCTGGGTTTGGGGTTTTTGGGTTTTGTTTGGCCTCTAGTGGTTTTTTGTGGTGTTTTTGTGAGGGTTTTTTTGTTGTAAAAAAACCGCCCAAAATTTTTTTTGCCGGGGGCGGGAAAGTTCCCTAGGGTTGGCCCCCAACCCCTGGTGGGCAGAGGGGGGGGAACCCCCCCTTTCCCCCGGGGATTTTTAAAACTGGCATGGACCCCCCCCTAAAAAAAGGCTTTTTTTTAAATTTTTGTAAAAAAAAAAAAAATTAAAAATTTTGGTTTCTTTTTTCCGGTTAAGGGGGGGAAAGGGTTTTTGGAAAACTTTTTACTTTAAAAAATTAACTTTTTTAATATGCCCAGGGGGTTTTTTTTGTTTTAAAAGGGGCCGGGAAAATTTTGTTTTTCCCAAACCCCCCCGGGGGCCACTTGTTTTCCCTTAGTGGGGGCAGGGGGGGTTTAAAACCAGTTCCTCCCCCCTTTTTCTGGACACTGTCCCGGGTTTTAAGGGTGCAAAAAACTTCATTTTAAAAAAAAAAATTCACATTTTTAAAAGGCATTATTTTTTCTAAAAAAAAAGTAAAAAAAAATAAAGTAAAAAAAAAGCACGTGATTTTGGGCCAAATTTAGGTTAAAAAAATTTCTCGGGGGGGGGGGGGGGGGGGGCATGAAAAAATTTTAAAAAAAAAAAAGGAAAAAAAAAAAAACTTTCCCAAAAAAAACCAGGCACTCTGCGGGTTCGGGTTAAAAGGGGTTTTTCCCAACCAAGTTTTTAGGGTGAAACCCGGGGTTTTAAAAATTTCCCAAATTTGGGGGGGGGGGCAAAACCGGGGGTGCTAAAAAAACTTTTTTAAAAGGGGGGGATTTTCCATACCCAAGTAAATTTTTTTTCATGATATAAAAAAATTTGGCCCAAAAAAAAACATAAAAAAAAGGGGAAAAAAAAACGGGGGAAAAAAAGGCAAAGGCTTTAAAATTCCCAAGTTTGGGGGATGGGGAAATAAAGGACCCACTTTTCACATTAAAACATTTTTTACGGGGTTTTCTTCAGATGAAAAATAGGGTTTCTTAAATTTTCATGCTTATTCTCTCCCTTTCCCAATGGCAGGATTTTTATGGAGCCTTTTTAAAAGGAAAAAAAAAAAAAAAAAAGGGTTTTCCAAAAAAATTTTTGTAAAAAGCTTGTACCAAAAAAAGGGTAGTGCCAGGGGGGGTTCGGGAGTAGTTTGCGCCCTTAGTGGTTTTTACTGAAAAAAAAACGGGCCCTCTTTTGGGAAAAATAAATTTGGGAACCCATTTTTTGCTTTTGGGAAAATCCGTTTTGAACGGGTTTGGGGGAATCCGGGTGAAAGGGGAACGGGGATCGGGAAAATCCTTTAATTTTGGGGTTAAATTTTTCCTCGGGGGGTTCTGGGGGGATAGCCCTTTTTTATTTAAAAAAACCCCCATAGGGAAAACCTTCTCTCCGGGGGAACAAAAACCCGGCTGGGGGGGAAATCACTCCCCAAATTTTGGGCCAACTTTCCTTTTCCCCGGGTGTTTCTGCGGGGGAAAAAAATTTTCCCTTCTACGTCTCGGCCGGGTTAAAAAATATGTTCTGGGGTGCATTGGGTTCAGGGGAGCAAAATGAAAAAAACCCTTTACCTTATTATTTTGGGATTTATTTTCCCCCTGGTCCCTTTTGGGGATTTTCCCACACTTTTTGGGTCGCGAGGGGGCCTCTGCCTTTGCCCCCTTTTTTATTTAGGGGAAAAAATTAAAAAAACCGCTTTGTATTTGCCGTTGTTTCTCCTCCTTTTCCCCACTTGCGAAACCACAGGGGCGGCAGGTTTTCCCTTCCGGGGTTTAATCTTTTTGGGGGCCCCCCACGGGGGGGCGGGGGTTTCCGGGGCCCCCCGGGAAAAAAACCCTTTGGGTAAATCGCGGGTTTTCTCGCTTTTTCCCACCCAAGCATGGGGAAGCTTTTCCCCCTTTCTAACCTCTGGGGTTGGGAAATTTCGGGGGGGGCCTCCGGAAAAGCGGGGCCCAAACCCAAAACCCTTTTTTTGGGGGGTTTGGGAGGGGGGTTTCGGGGGCCCACTTTTTGGGGGGGGGGGGGGGGGCCAGGGTTTTGGCCGCCCCGGGGTTTTGGGGAAAAGGTTTAAAATAAAGGGGGCGGGGTTGCGGAAATTTTTTCCTTCGTTTCCGGTGTGACAAAACTGGTGGCGCCAACCCACCCGGGGGTTGCGCAAAAAAAAACCCACGGGGATTGCAGATTTCTGTTTTTGGAATGTTTTAATTTTTAAAATTTTTTTAAGAGAAAAAAAAGAATTTGGAGCTTACTACAAAAGATTTTTGGAGAAAGGGGGAAACCAAAAGTTTTATTTTCCCAAAAATTAAGAAAAAAACAAAAAACTGAGCTTATAAAAAGGGGGGAAAAAGGGAAAAGCAAAAAAACTAAGTTTTATTTACAGGGGGGGGAAAAGGGGAAAGCAAAAAACCAAAGGGCTTACTCCCAAAAGGATAAGAAAAACAAAAACCAAAGCTTACTACATAGAAAAGGGACGGGGTTTGGCAGTAAAAATTAACCGGGGTGCAGTTTTAACTAAAGGGGTTTCCCCCTTATACAGGGGGGCGTATTGTTAATAAAAATTCAATATATCATGGAGGGGGAATATATGATTGGGGGGAATTTAAAAATACATAAAGTGCAGTGCGGGAAATTCAGAGGGGGCCACAAAAACCAAGGCCTCCCACGGGCGGGCTGGGGGTTTTATCTTTCCCATGTGATAAATAGGGGGGGGGAATTTTAAGGGGAGGGGACAACAAAAAAGGGCTTTTTACGGGGCCCACCCATTTTAAAAAAAGAAAGGGCGGGGGGGAAGGGGGGGTTTAATTTCGGACGGGGCCCTTCCCCAGCCCACTCGGCGGTCCCCCCGGGGCCTCCCCCAACGGGGGGACGAAAGGGTTCCCCAAAAAAAAAACACCGGGGAAGGGTTTTTAGGGGGAACCCCCTGGGGCCTGGGGGGGTTTTTGGGGTTTCAAACCCTGGGGGGGTTTCAAAACGGGGTTCGGGTTCAGGGCCCTTTGCGGGAGTATTTACGCTTTTTTCCCCAGGGGGGGACACCCCCTTTTGAACCCGGGTCTGAAAAAAAAAACCTCCCGGGGGGGGGTTGGGCCTTTTGGGGAAAAGGGGCCAAAAACCCCTTGTTTCCCCTCCGGGGCCCCCATTTTCCCGGGTTCAGCCGTTTGTTTTTTTTGCCCAGGGCTTTTATTTTGGGGTGTTTTTTTCCCCCCCCTGGGGCCATTTTTCGGGTGGGGGGGCCCCCCCCAATCCCAATGATCGTCGGGGGGGACAAAAGGGGCCTTTTCCACAAAACCCCAATTTGATTTGCGTTTGCGGGGCAAGGGCTTTTTTTTTTCGGGGCAGCATTAACGCATGGGGAAAAACGCGAGGGGGAAAAATTTTGGCCAAAATTGCAGTACCGCTTTCCAAAAAAAGGCCCTTGAGGGGTTTAATAAGGGATCCCCAACGAAATTTTAAAAAAAAAAAACGCAAGGGAAAAAAAACGGGGTTTTTTGATTTGAAGGGAAATGTGTTTTCCCCCCAGCGCCCCCCGGGGAAAACTTTGGGCTTGAAATTTTTTTCCGGGGTTGGCTGGGGGGGGGGAAAAAGGGCATTTTGGGTTTTTTAAATTTGGGGGCCCTGCTCTGCCCTTTCTGGGGGCACCCTCCCCAGTTAGTGTTTTAGGGAGTCCCTTCAAAGCTTTTCTGCCCCCCTTCCCAGTAATTTCCGGTAGCTCTTTTTCGGGAAAGGGGGGATTTAAAAAGGGGGAAATCCCTAGTATAAAAAAAGTTATAAAACTTTTACAAAGAAAAAAACCCCTTTTGGACCCAGCAGTAGGTCCCCCAAACCCAAAAAAAATTTTCCCCCACCCCAATTTCCCAAAAAAAAAAAAACGGGGGGGAAACCCTTTTAACAGGGGGTTGAATTTGGGAGGGCCCTTTTCCCTTTTCTTTACACTCAAAAAAAAACCCTGGGGTGTACCCCTGAATTTTTTATCTAAAAAAAAAGGTTTAAATTTTTTTTGGGTTTTTCCCTTTTACCTGGAAAATTTTGGGTTTGTTAAAAGTGATTGAGGGGACGGGCCCTTTAAACTTTAAAAAACTGGGTTTAAAAAGTTGGTTTTAAAATTCTCGGGGAAAAACTTTGGGTGTTTTAAACCCTTTTTTTGGGTAAAGGGGAAAATTTTTTTAAAATGGCCCTAAAAAAAATGTTTCCGGGTCACAATCAGGGCCGGGGAATACTGTATTTTTGGGGAAATAAAAAAACATAAAAAACCTCAAAATTGGGGGGGGGCATTTTCTAGCTTTTTACAAACTCCGGGGAAAAAAAAAAACCAGCCCCCAAAAAATTTCCCTTTTCTTTTTTCCACTGCATCATGGGAGTGCAGGGGAAAAAAAAAAGGGGGGGGAGGGGTTTTGGCCAAAAAAAATTTTTGGGGCGGGGGAAAGGTTTTTGTCGGGGGAAAAAAAACCATATAAATTTTTTTAAATTCCTCCGAGAAAAAGACTTTGAAAAAAAAAAAAATACATTTTCTGTTAGACCAGCCAAAATAAACATTGGTTTCCCTGATTGAAATTTTTAAAATAAAGGGAAATTTTGTGGGACTTTAATTTTTTCGGGGAAAAAATGGGGGGTCCACGGGGGGCCCCACTAACGCGGGGGGTTGGGGGGGGGTTTAAATTTAAAGGGTTTAAATTTTTGGGTTTTAAATTGGGACCTATCCACCTATCCTCGGGTTCTGTTTTTTGTATTTTATTTTTTTGCTGCCCCAAAACCAAACCCTAAAAACCCCACAAAAAAAAATTTTTTTTTTCCATTTTTTAAAATTTTTACTTTTTTTTTTTTTTTACACCAAAAAAAACTGGTTTTTCCCGGTTTTCAGTGTTTTTTGGCACCCAACCTGAAAAAAAGTTTCAACGGTTAAAAGGAAAAGAAAAAAGTCCGGGGATAAAAAAAACTGAGCAAAGTTTTTTTAAATCAGTGATGGGGAAATCACTAAATCAGTGCCAGGGGGCTGCAGGAGGGGGGAAAAGGGTACAGGTTTTTGGTTTGCTCAATGGGGGGGGGGGGGGGGGTTTTACCCCACGGGGAAAAAAAAAAAAAAAAAAAATTTGGGCCCAAAAAAAAAATGGGGCCCCGGTTTGGGGGAATTAAATTAAAAAAGTGGGGGGTTACTGATCGGGGCACCCCAGGGGGGCCACAGGAGCCCCAAAGGGGTTTTGGGGGTTTGAAAAAAAAGGTTGTATAAAAAAAAAAAGGGAAACAAAAAAAAAAAAAAAAAAAAAATGTTAAAAAAAAGGGAGCGGGGCCCCCACTAAATCGATAAATTATGGGTCTTTGTTTTCATTTTGGTTTCGGAAAGCCCCAAGGACAAAAACGCGGGGGGAAGTGATGAAAAAAAAAAAAGGGCCAACTTTTAAAGGGTTGACGATTTATTTTCAGGGGGGTTTTCAATTTTGTTTTGATAAAGCGTTTTGGTGGGGGAAGGGTGGTGGGGGGGGGGCTGGGGGAAAATTGGGGAGGGGGGGGGGGGGAAAGGTGAAAACTAAACCAGTTGCACCCAAAATCAAATCCAACACAGCATTTAAAAAACAGGGTGTTTCCAGGGGGGGAACCCCAAAATAAAAAAAAAAAAAGAAAAACCCCAAAAAGGTGTTTTTGGGGGGAACCCGAAAAAAAAATCCCCCCATAAAAAACCCCCCAAAGGGGGACAATGGGGGGGGTTTTTTTTTGTTTTTGGAAAACCAAGCTTTTTGGTTTTTTCCCAATTCCATTAAATAAAAATAGGGATTTTTAAAGAGTTTTCTAAAAAATTTTTCCCCATGGGGGTCCGGGAAACCCGGGGGGGCCCAAAACGGGGGGCGGGGCCATTTTAGGGGTTTTAACTTTTTTTCTTTCCACGGGAAAGGGGAATGAGGGGACCCAGGGGGGGCCCAGTTTAACACCCCGAAAAAAAAAGGTGAAAAAAAAAAAAATTTGGCAAGGAATTTTTTCTTATGAAAAAGAAAAAAAAAAATTTTTTTTTTTTTTTGGGGAAAATTGGGGTTTTAGATTTTTTTTGGCCCAAAAAACCACAAGATTTGAAAAAAAATTACCCTGGTGCAAAAAAAAATTTTCCTTCTCCCCCAAAAAGGGGTTTCAGGTAGAAAATTTTTTTGGGGGAAACAAAAAAAAATTGTTTTTTGATTTTGGGAAAAAACGTTTCCCAATTTCGGGTTATGAAAAAAAAAGGGCCAAAACTGCCGTGCACACTGCTCAGTGGGGGGGGGAATGGAGTTTTATGTCATTTTAATTATTTTACTTTGGAAAAATTTTATGTTTTGGCAAAAGGAGGAAAAAAAAAAAACTTTTTTAATTAAAAAATCCTTTTCTTTTTTTTTAATTTCTGATCCCAATCTCTGTTTCCTAAGTTTTCCAGGGGTTCACTCTTTTGGGGAAAAGGGAAGGAAAGTAGGGACGCACATAATCAAAAAAAGTATGAGATAGCAATTTTAATACTTTTTTACAATGCAAAAAAGTGGGACTTTTCATACTTTCTATGTTGGGGTAAAAATTTGCAGGTTTAAAAAACTTTTTTTAAAAACTTTAAAGTTTAAAAATTTTTTCCCCAAAGGGGGGATTTTGGGGAAAAATATTTTTTTTTTGGTGCCTTTTAATTGGAAAGAAAAAACCAAATAGGGGCCTTTTTCATATCTTTAGGGTTTAAAAAACCCACCTTTTGGCCTCCCAAGGGAATGAAAAAACCGGGGGGACCCTGCTGTTTTTGGTTTTTATTTTTCTGCCCCGGGGGGGCGGGTTTGGGTTTTGCCCCACAAAAGGAAAAAAACAAAAAAAAAATGAAAAAAACTAGTGTGTCTGGAATTTTGATTCCTGGCCCCTCCCAGGGGCCTCTATTATTGACCATAAAATCCTATAAAAACAAGAAAAAAGAATTAAAATTGGGGTTAAACCTTAAAGTTTTTGGGGCAGATATAAAAATTTTTTTAAATTTTCTTTACGGGGAAAAAAAAGATTAAAGCAAAAATTTTTTTTTGTGTTGTCGGGGGGGCCTGACTGTCTGATTTTATTTTGTTGGGGAAAAAAGAAAAAAACCCCAAAAGTTTTCCCTTAATTGGCCCAGTTTTTGGCAGCACCCCGGATTTTTGGGGCCAAAATTTTGGGAAAACTTTAAAAAAAAGTTTTAAAAGAATAAATTTCGGGGCTTTCCTGAAAATCTCCCCCATAACCCTTTTCAAAAAAAGTCCCCTTAAACTGAAAATCTTTTTTTAAAAAAACCCTTAGGGGGGAAAAAAAATTTTTGCTCCCCCTTTTTGCATTTCTTTTAAAAAGTGGGGGGAGTAAAAAACGGGAAACCCCCAAGGCCCCCCCAAGGGCCAAAAAAAAACCTGAGTAATTTCCCGGTATTTATTTCCTTTTAAAAAAAAAACTGTCAATTTTTGCCCTTAGGGGAAGGAAAAAAGAAAAAGTGGTATAAAAAAAAATTTTTTAGAGGGGAAGGTCATCGCAAAAACCCCTTCTGGGGTTTTTTTTGCTCATTTCTTTAAACGTCCCCCTACTGGGGGGAAGAAAAATGGACCCCACTTTGGGGGGGAATTATTCTTTGGGGGGGCTTTGTTATTGGGTTCATTTTTCCCTTTGGGACCCGGGTTTTGCCATCGTCGGGTTTCCAAAATAAAAAAACCCCCTTTTGGGAATCATTGGGTTTAAAAAAAAAAGGGGGGATTTTTGGATTTTTGTCACCGAAAAACCCTTTACTTTTTTTTCCATAATAAAAAAAAACCCCACCAGATAAATCTGTTTAAACAAAAAAACAAAAAAAACAGCAAAACCCCTTTTCTATGGGTTTTGTTGTTTTTACAAAAGGGAATGGGAATTTAAAAAAAACACATCCCAAAAAACATAAAAAAAAAAGTTTTTTTGTGGGGAAAATTTTTTAAATTTCCTTTTTGGGGAGCTTCTTTAAAAAAAAAAAATAAAAAAAAAAAAATTAAAAAAAAAACATTTGGGAGTAAAGCAAAATTTGGGGTTCCCCCAAAAAGGATTTATACTTTTTTCCCAAATTTCTGTTTTTCTCATTTTTTCCCTTTTTGGGACAAAAATTTTTGTTTTTGGGGGCCCACCTTTTTCAAAACAAGCCCCCACATTTGTAGCTTTATATTTGGTGGGGTTTTGGGGGACTGTTTTTTAAAAACTTTTTTAAAAAATTGTCAAAGGGCTTTTTTTTTTTTTAATAAAAAATTTAGATTTTTAACCTTTTAACTTTTTTTAAAAAAATTAAAAAATTTGGGATTTTTAACGGGAAAAGTTTTCCTTTATAAAAAAATATTTTTTTGTGCCTGGATCCCCCAAAAAAATTTTTTGGGCTACGGGTTTAAATTGATTGTTTTTTTTTCTTTTAAATTGAAATGTTTTGATGGGGGGATTTTCATCCTTGCTCTAAAGGCAACCCCATTTTTTTGGGGGGTTTCCAAAAAAAAACACAACTTTGGGGAAAAAATTTTGAACTTTTATCAAAATTAAAAAGGGGGCCGGATTTAAAAAATAAAAAAAAAAAAACTTTTTAAAGGATGGATCTTTTAAATTTCCCAAATTTTTCATTAAAAATTTGGGGGAATTTTGGGGTCCGAAAAAAAGGGTTTTAAAAATCTGTCAAAAAGGGGGGATTTTTTTGTTTTAAAAATAAAAGGGTTTCTGAGGTGCCCCTTTGGGAGCAGTGAGGGCTTTTAAAAATTTTTCAAAAAATTTAAACCAAAAATTAAAATTGGGGGGACCAAAAAAAAAAAACACCTTTCCCAACCTTTCCCCCACCATTAAACAAAAAAACTAACGTTTTTTTTCTCTAACTTTTTATTATCCCTTTAAACATTTTTCTCGGGGTCATGAGGGGTTGGGGTGTGTAGGGGTGTATATATTTTTTTTTTGAAATTCCTTTTAAAAATTTTTTTTTATTTTGTAAAAATTTTAACCTTTATTTTTTTTTTGGGGGGCCAAATTAAAAAGGGTTTTCAAAAAAAAAACTCCCAAGATTTTTTTTTTTTTTGTTTCCCCCACTGAGGGGGGGCCCAAACCCTTTAATTTTTTTAAAAAAACTTGGCAAACTTTGGTTTTACCAACATTTTGAGGGCCCCCAACCCCACCAATCTAAAGTTTAAACCACTTTTTTTCAAATCAAAAATTTTTAACCCATATTGTAAAAAAAAAACCTTTTTCCCCAAACCCCCAAAATTTTAAAAACCATTTTTTTCCCTTGTGTCCCTTTCTTTTTGAGTTTTCTTTTTTCCGTTTTTTGGGGGGTTTTTTTGGGCAGAAAAAAAAAGGAAAAACCAGGCAAATTTTTAATTGTTTAAAGGGAATTTTACCCTTTTAGGGAAAAAGTAAAAAACCTTTTACTTTGTTGTTATTTTAATTGTGGCCTTTAAAATGGGAAAAAAAAAAAAAAACAGGAAAAAAAAAATGGGCCCTTGCTTTTTTCCCATAGAAAAAAAGGGGAAGAGTCCCTTTTCGGGGACTATAAAGTTTAAAAAAAAAAATAAAGTTTTAAAAAAGGAAAAAGGGGTTCCATGGGTTTTTAAGGTAGGGGTTTTGAAACGGGATCAGGGGGCCTGGTGTCCAAAAATATCAAAAAGGGGGGGGGAACTAAAAGATGGCATTTTTCCGGAAACCCAGTTTTATTTAAAAAAATTTCCCAATTTTATGGGACCTTTAAAAAAATCAAATTAATTTTTGGGGTTTAAAAAAAATCCCAGGGAGGGGGTTCAGGGGAAAAATTTGGGGGAAAGGGGAACGGGGAAAAAACAAAATTTTGGGGGGACATATTTTTTTAGATTTTAAAGGGGAGGTGGGGGGGAAACTCCCAACCTTTACAGAAAAACGTTTTGGGGGGAAAAGGGGGGGTTTTACGAAAAAAAAAAATTTTTTTAATTTCCCCTTGTTTTGGGAAAAAACCCATTTTTTTTTGGATTTTTTTAACTTTAAATTTTTAAAACTCTTGTTTTCCCAAAATATTTTTTAAGGGTCACAAAAAAAAATTGGGAAATTTTTAAATTTTACGCGGGGTGTGGACCCTTTTGCCAACTTCTTTTTTTCCCCCATGGGGTTTCCCATGGGGAACATTAAAAAATAAAGAAAGGAATTTACACAAATTTTGAAAAGTTTGCTGCCTTTTTTTTTTAGAAAATCTGAAGCCCCTTTTGCTTTTAAAAAAGGTTGGGAAAAAAAAAAAGGGGAAAAATTGGAAAGAAATTAAATAAAATAAAAAAAAAAATTACGAAAAATATCAGATGCTTTAAACCCTTTTTCCCAAAAAACCTTTTAAAAAAAAAAAAACGCACTTTTTTAAATTCCCAATTTGGGTTGAAAGGGGAAAAAATTTAAAGGGGATTCGGGGAACTTTCACTGGGGAAAATTATAACTGGGGGGAACCACTAAACCTTTTTTCACCCTTCTTTTTTCACAAAGGGGAAAACAAAGCACGGGCTGGGGGCCCCGCTTTTTCTGCTTTTCCCCCTTTTTTTTGGGTTTTGGGGGCTTCTAATCAAAAAACCCCAAAATTATTTGGGGGAGGGGGGGGAACAAAAAATTTTTCCCCTAAACCATTAGAAAAAAACCCCCCGGGGGAAGGCCCCCTTTAAAAACAAAAAAAGTTTTCAGTTTTTACGAGGGGGGCCCAAATTTTCATTGAAAAAAAAACAAGGGGGGGGTTTATTATTAAAAAAAAAATTTTTTTTTCCAGGGTTAAAAAGGGGAATTTTGCCGCAATTGGGGGACTTTTTAAAAAAAGAGTAGCATTGTAATTCATGGGGATTTTATAAAAAAAAAATTTTTTTCAATTAAAAATTTTAAT
>JARQOC010003678.1:0-14783 GCA_033576535.1 Allobates femoralis | reverse complement strand
AATCAAAAATACAATGAAGCTCTGCGTCATTTTTTTACGATTATTTATTTATCATCAGACTACTATGACGTCAGTTTTGTTGCCTATGGCAGCCAATCACAGATGTCGACACGATGGGTGAGGGGCGCAACAGCTAATCACAGATGCTGTCACAGAGAGTGGGCGTCTTTAACAGTTGGAGGCAGTGCAGTAATCTGGAAACAGCCAATACATTCTAGCAACAACTGTGCAGTGAACAATCAGGAAGTTAATGAGCAGCCCTGGAAGTACGAGCGCACGGATCCAGGTAAGGCCAGCTTCACACCACGGTTTTTTGCTGCAAGGCTGTGTCTGGTGTTTTGCAGGAAGCACCAGACACAGCCTGACAGCTCCGGACAAAACAGAACTGGAGGGTTAATATGCCCTCCGGTCAGGGGTGAACCTAGCCTCTCTGCTGCCTGAGGCGAGCTGCAGAACAGCGCCCCCCCCACGCGTAAATTATTTTTCAATCAGTATAATTAGTGCTGTAATTAGATCACCATGCCTGGTTGGTGACAGGTCCTCTTTAAATCTGGTTCATACAGAGCCGTATCTTTCTTATCAAATGACTACATTAGTGGACATTTAAATTTAGAGACATAGAAAAAGTTGTCCAAATCAAGGATGTCATCACATGCACACACAAGAACCACACAGAAGAGTCTAGAATTAGGAGCATCAATGGCAATGGTGGCTTGGCGAAAGCTACAGACACACAATGATGACTGGCAGAGCTGTGGTCCTGTAGGCAGACACAGCCCTCCATCCTCTATGTATATGTAAATGTTCATCATAGGTGGTGAAGGTGTTAAATTACATTATATTCATGTATACAACACACATACTGGACAACACATGCTCCTTACATACACATAATACAGTCACACAGACACTCATATCACACAAGTCCTTAGTACACACATGCTATATAACAGATATACAGCAGGTACACATGATATACACAGAACATGTGTATATACACACACTTCAATATACTCAAAAGATATCTAAACATACACAGAGACAAACTACACACACAGGAACGCAACTCACACAGATATACAACTTACACACACATGCAACTCACACAAGGACAGAACTCACACACAGAAGACAACTCACACAAGACACACATACATACACACACCAGGCACACAACATACACAGAAGACACAACTCATGCACAGAGACAACTCACACAGAAGACACACAGATACACAACTCACACACAGAAGGCACACAACTCACACACAGAAGACACACAGATACACAACTCACACACAGAAGACACACAGATACACAACTCACACACAGAAGACACACAGATACACAACTCACACACAGAAGGCACACAACTCACACACAGAAGACACACAGATACACAACTCACACACAGAAGACACACAGATACACAACTCACACACAGAAGACACACAGATACACAACTCACACACAGAAGGCACACAACTCACACACAGAAGACACACATATACACAACTCACACACAGAAGACACACAGATACACAACTCACACACAGAAGACACACAGATACACAACTCACACACAGAAGGCACACAACTCACACACAGAAGACATACATATACACAACTCACACACAGAAGACACACAGATACACAACTCACACACAGAAGGCACACAACTCACACACAGAAGACACACAGACACACAATTCACACACAGAAGACACAATTCACACACAGAAGACAAATACAGACACACAACTCACACAGAAGACACACAACTCACACACAGAAGACACATACAGACGCACAATTCACACACAGAAGACACATACAGACACACAACTCACACACAGAAGACACATACAGACGCACAATTCACACACAGAAGACATACAGAAACACAACTCACGCACAGAAGACACAACTCACACACAGAATAACATACAGACACACAACTCACACACAGAAGACACATACAGGCGCACAATTCACACACAGAAGACATACAGAAACACAACTCACACACAGAAGACACAACTCACACACAGAAGACACATACAGACGCACAACACACACAACTCACACACAGAAGACATACAGAAACACAACTCACACACAGAAGACACATACAGACACACAATTCACACACAGAAGACACATACAGACGCACAATTCACACACAGAAGACACATACAGACGCACAATTCACACACAGAAGACACATACAGACGCACAATTCACACACAGAAGACACATACAGACGCACAATTCACACACAGAAGACACATACAGACGCACAATTCACACACAGAAGACACATACAGACGCACAATTCACACACAGAAGACATACAGAAACACAACTCACACACAGGAGACATACAGAAAAACAACACACACAGAAGACACATACAGACGCACAACTCACACACAGAAGACACATACAGACGCACAATTCACACACAGAAAACACATACAGACACACAACTCACACACAGAAGACACATACAGAAACACAACTCACACACAGAAGACACATACAGAAACACAACTCACACAGAAGACACATACAGACGCACAACTCACACACAGAAGACACACACAGAAGACACAACTCACACACAGGAGACACATACAGAAAAACACACACAGAAGACACATACAGACGCACAACTCACACACAGGAGACACATACACACGCACAATTCACACACAGAAGACACATACAGACACACAACACACACACAGACACATACACACGCACAACTCACACACAGAAGACACAACTCACACACAGAAGACACAACTCACACACAGAAGACACACAACTCACACACTCATTTTACAGAGATACCTCTTTCACACACTCCTCTGTGCTGCAGGAGGGGGGCACATGTGTAGCTTCCCCTGCTCTCAGCAGTCGGATCCCTGCCCCTCCCCCACTCCCTCCTTCTCTCTGCTGGGACTGTGCACAGCAGGAGATCTGTCACCTTGTGACCGGGGCCACTTCTCCTCCTCGTCTTTCAGCTCCAGGACAGCCAGGTGTCTTCTCTAAATCTTCTTTGCCGGGCTCTCACTTCTTCCCGCCCTGCAGGAGAACACTGGCCAATCAGCTCTTCTATTATTCTGAGAGCGTTCATTGGCCAGTATTCTCCTCTGCAGGACGCGCTCCCTATCTCATTGCTGAACCCAGCGGGTGAAAGCAGCCACACAGTCCACACTATTAAGAAGCGGGCGGCAGCGCAGGAGACAATAGAGTGTCAGGTATAGAAGAGAGGCTCAATACAGGCACCGGGCGGCATCTGATAAAGCGAGCCCCGCAGATGCCGCCCCCATTTTATCAACAGGAGCCGCGCCTGAGGTAGAGTACTCAACTTGCCTCATGATAGGTGCGGCCCTGCCTCCGGTCCTGTTTTCTGCCAAAGTCGGCATTGCGCACTGATGCCGCTGTGCTGGCCCTGAAATGTCAGGATCGCATCTAGCGAGGAGCTAGCCGCGGTTCTGAAATTTTTGCCAGGAGTTCTCCAGATGCTGAAGACCAGCACCCGGCATGCAGCAGCCGGATCCAATTTTCTGTCGGATCCGGTGCGATCCGGCGCCCATAGCCTCCCATGATAGGGGGTGCCAGATTGCACCGGATCCAGGAGGATTCGGCAGGATCCGATTTTGTCAGATTTTTTTTACCCCGGACACAAAAAAGCTGCAAGCTGCGATTTTGTGTCGGGAAAAAAAAAAAAATTCTGCTGGATCCTTCCTGACAGCAGAGAACCGGATGGCAAATCACTGCCAACCGGCCCCATAGGAATACTATGGGGCCAAAATCGGATCAGGGGCTTTCCAGTTTACACCAGATAGCCCCGAATCCCTAAAACCGTGGTATGAAGCTGGCCTAAGCAATCACGCTGATGATAACTTACTGTATTACTTCTTTCCACAGACCCCCAGCCACCGTTTCAGAACTTTAAAGTCCAGGTTTAAGGTTCAGACTCAAGTTCGGGTCAAATCCAATCCCTAACCTAGACTTTAAAAATGGGTCCACCAAACTTGAACATTGGCAAGTTCGCCCATCACTACTTATAAAGCATTTAGAGTTTTGTTTTGCTACAGTACTCCAAATTCTTAGCATGTTCTCGTACTCTAGTGCATTCACGGCCATTGGAGGGAGGGTAGAAGATTATTGCTTGCTATGTCATTATTCAGTTCTACGTACAAACGGTAAAACTAGCCAGTAAGGTCTCACTTTAGTGGCGGCTGCCTATTACAAAGATTAGAAACTTGCTAATGGGAAATCAAAGCTTCAGGTACAAAAATGTTACCTATTTGAAATAAAATAACAAACAATACACTTGTGTTGTGATGCTGTTTTGACCAAAATATTTGAATCTTAAATAAAGTTGTTGTGATATTGTTTCCATGTAAATTTTAAAGGGGGTTTTACTTTCAGAACATCACTATTTTGCTTACATCAGCAAACACTATAATGGCAGCAGACATTTAAAAGGAATCTGTCACCAGGTTTTTACAATCCCATCTGAGAGCTTCACACCATGGTTTTTAGCCCTGGATCTGATTTTGGCCCCATTGTTTCCTTGTGGGGCTGGATAGAGCTGGATGGCACTGATTTACCATCCGGTTTTGTCCTGTCTGGGAGGATCCGGCCGCTGAATTTCAGCACCTGGACAGCTCCCTGGCTAAAATTTCAGCACCTAGAGTGCTCAAGGGCTGAAATTTCAGCACTGAACAGCGGCAGCTGCCGCTCACAAACGAGTCCTGCAGAAAACGGGATCAGAGGGCATATTTGCTCTCTGGTTCTGTTTTTTCCGGAGCTGTCAGGTTCTGTCTGGTGCTTCCTGCAAAACACCCGGACAGAACCTGACAGCATAAAACCGTGGTGTGAAGCCAGCCTTATACAGATCTAGCAGTTATTTGAACGTGGAGCTCTATATCTTCGCCCACATCACTTATTGGCTGCTTTCTATGAATACTGTACACAGACAGAAAATTGCCAGTGGGGGGGGGGGGGTTATACAAAGCTCATGATTGTACTTGACTACCTGGCAGCAGGCCAAGTAGTCATCCAATGGTAATTTCCTGCTAATTAAATAAGGTAAAAAATGTTGTACCATGTTAGCCAGTAGATAGAAAAATATTGGAATCTGAGAGTCCTCAGTGGTTGATACCTTTTAATGGCTAACTGAAGAGATAGTAAACATAGCAAGTTTTCGGGACACTGTAGTCCCTTCCTCAGGCGCTGATAATTACACAAATTCTGAAGACAGACACATGTATACATAATCGGGAAAAAAAACAGTGTTAGATGCTGTAGTAAATACAATAGGTGACGTAAAGCAGAGTCCGGCTAGGGAGGGGTAAAGGAACTGGGAAAGAGAAAACAAAATTCTAAGATAAACGGAACAAATTGTATTATTGTTATATGGTTAGTAGCCTGTGGAGAACTGAAAATACTTAAGTGAGTTGTGGAGACCAATAAATCAGAGCGAGAGAGTTCACATAAGAAAAAGTGAAAAGTTCATAGTCCTCAAAATGGAGTACTATTCAGAACAAGAATGAATTTTCATTGTTACTCAATAAAAGAAAAATGTATGGATCTACCTGTAGCAAAACATTTTTCCAGGCCTGACCACAACAGTGAAACCGATATGAAGAACAATACAGGGCTGGCTCACAACCGTTAGGGTGCTCAGAATTGAAAATCAATAATACAAAGTGATCTGGCACACCAAAAACAGAATAAAGTCCAAGATTGTTGAAAAAAATGTTTTTGTATTCTTTATTGATAGTTTTCAGACACATGATATTTTGCTTTGTCAACAGATTTATCAAAACGTATTTGTCAGACGTTTTGACTGTAGTCTTCTTCTTATGACATACTGATTCATATAAAGAAAAAGGAGTTACAATTTTTTTTTTTACAAAAATTGGTTACAAGTCACAATATCATAAAAATTATCATAGCCTTGTTTGCTCACCAAAAAAATTACAAAAAAAGAATATATACCATCAGATGCAATAAATACAATGAAAATAAAGTATAAGATCAAAGATCAAAAGGACGTTCTGTCATCCATCTTAGTGGAAGGGAAAAAAAAACGTACAAAAAACATATACTACCTGAACGCAGTTCTGTGCTATCGTGTAAAACTGTGTATAAGCACTGTATATAATTTGTCTAAAATGAAAGATAGTCACAGAATTAGAAATACAAAAATAATTATATAAATGTATACTCCAGGGCAAAGGTATGTTAATAGAACTTAAGATAATGACAAATATAGGCTGTAATACCAAATGTAGATGTTACCCAAGAACAATATATATAATGACATAATTAATGTTATAATCTCAGCTACATAAAGAATCCAATCAAATTCCATTAGTCATACAATAAAATATCTATCAGGTATGGAATACTAAGTAAGGTATAGATTTACCTGTCTACCTTGACAAGAGTTCATATAGGCTAGTCCTGTCAGATGTTCCTTTTTAATAAAGCGTATACTACAATAAATCAAAAAGTATAACCCATTAAGTATAATACTATAAATGAGACCTGTTAATATAGTAATATAATTGTAAAGAAAACCAAATAAAGGTATCTGTGATCTACATTAGATGTAGATGGGTTATACTTTTTGATTTATTGTAGTATACGCTTTATTAAAAAGGAACATCTGACAGGACTAGCCTATATTAACTCTTGTCAAGGTGGACAGGTAAATCTATACCTTACTTAGTATTCAGAATGTCCTTTTGATCTTTGATCTTACACTTTATTTTCATGATATTTTATTGTATCTGATGGTATATATTCTTTTTTGTAATTTTTTGTGAGCAAACAAGGCTATGATAATTCTTTATGATATTGTGACTTGTAACCAATTTTTGTAAAAAAAAGTTTTATAACTCCTTTTTTTTATATAATCAGTATGTCATAAAAGAAGAAGACTACGGTCGAAACATCTGACAAATACGTTTTGATACATCTGTTGACAAAGCAAACTATCATTTGTCTGAAAACCATCAATAAAGAATACAAAAAAACTTTTTTTTCAACAATCTTGGACTTTATTCTGTTTTTGGTGAAAACCGATATTAGGCTGCTCACTTTAAAAAGCAACTCCAAATCTCAGAGAGAGAAGAATTTGGGAATACAAATTGATAACAACCTTTGACACATTCAAAACAGGATTAAATGTCTCACATGGATTCATGGCTTTTTATATAACATGAATCAGGGGCTGACTGGAGACGCAAACCCTGGGTGGCAAAATTTTTCCGGCAGCCCCGAGGACCGGGCAGGTGCTCTGTCGGAAATTCCCGGCGGCCCATCTCAGTCTCTACAGCCAGGCCCGCATTTCGAGTTCCTGCCGCCCTAGGCACTGTCAGCGGTATGGTTGGAGTAGTGGATGGTTGCTAGATGACTGCAACCATGTCACAACATCATGAGAAATAAGGGACCGGGTATGATCATGTTAAGGGCAGACTACTCAGTAGACATTATGAAAAGAAAGAGAGAAGGAGAGTCCTATTGCCCAAGTAGCTAAAACACGTATGTACTGTCCACACAGTGTATATTGCACAAAGTTTTTCTTTATTAAATGCAATGGATACAATAACAGACGTGTTTGAGGTAAAATTGACAAGACATTTAAACATTTAAGAGGGAGACAAAGTGACAAGTGGGCAAGACAGGCAGGGGCTGTATATAGAAGGTTCAGAGGGGTAGTAAAAGTGCAAGGTGCCAAGGTGCATAGATCAGGGTAGAGGTAGTTTATCCTAATGGAAGTAGCAGAAAACCCCTGATCTAAAATACAATAAAGTGCACAATAACAGCTTACCCATGAGCCTAGTGAGGGTCCCTGCCACGTCTGTCCACTGGTCCAGTAGCCCCGACACGTGTTTCGCGTCGGCTGCTTCGGGGGGCTAGTGGTTAAATGTCTTGTCAATTTTACCTCAAACACGTCTGTTATTGTATCCATTGCATTTAATAAAGAAAAACTTTGTGCAATATACACTGTGTGGACAGTACATACGTGTTTTAGCTACTTGGGCAATAGGACTCTCCTTCTCTCTTTCTTTTCATGTCACAACATCAGCAAGGAGTGGCAGTCATGTTTTGGGGTCGTAATCATGTGGAGAGAGCTAGTTTGCCCCCATAGGGTCCATGAAGGCATGAAAAAGACCACAGCAAAGTATATATACTTTTAGACTGACCACTTTTTTTCTTCATACAAAATCATCCCATGCATGACAATGCACCATCTCTTAGTACAGAGCATTCCCCTGAGTAATTGGCTGCTATGAACATAAAAGTAGAGAAAACCATGGTGTGGCTACCAGTCTCCCCTGATCTCAGCCCTATTCAGAAACTTGGAAGTACCATTAAGCAAAAAAAATCTAAGATGCTGTAAGACATTAACCGTCAAACCAGCAGCTCTGGGAGTCAATTCTGACATCCTGCAAACAAATGCAGTCAGAAAACATCCAAAACCTGATAAGTTCAATAAACACAAGAATTGTGAAGGTGATATCAAAGAAAGGCGATATACAATATGAGACATACTGGTAGGATGTTTACATTGTGAGCCCAATGGGGACAGTGTTGATGATGTATGTAAAGTGCTGTGGAGTTCATAGTGTAATGTAAATGTAAAAAAATATTTCTTCATATGTCATCACAATACCGGGATCTGAGGCTCTTCTATTTCGAGGTCAGGGGCTCTCTGACGCCGTGTTGCTGCCTGTATCGTTGTCTTCCTCTTTTGACACTGCAGTGCGGTGGACAAGAGAGCATTAACTGGTTAATAACAAGAAGTATGGAGTGTACTAACTGAGCCATACACCCTCCCATACCATGTCCAGCAGACATTGTAGGATTACTATATGGATTTTATTATTAGGGCACGGACACACAGGCGTGAAACTCGGATGAGTGCAATGTGTGATTTTTATCGCAGTGCAGTCATTTAATCAACGTCTGAAACACATTGACGAGTGTCGGAACGCTTTTTTCTCATCCAGATTCTGGATGGGAAAAAAGTAACAACATGCTGCGACAGTATGCGATTCATGTGCGAGACTCGCCAATGCAAGTCTATGAGTCCGACAAAATCACGGACCGCACACGGACCATCCGAGAGGCATCTGTTTTTTTCACTGATACATCATCATTCTTCAGCTGAGACAACTGTAAAATGCTCCTGTAAATGATTCTACAGTAATAGCTGCTGAAAAACAAAACAGATTGCACACGGATGTGATCTAAAAAAAACTGTGGGGACACTCGCACAGCTTTTGGGGATGTCCCAGGGGGCCAGCTACACAGACAGCCCCCACAGCCACCACAGAGCCACCCACACAAAAGGCCACAACCACACAAAAACATTAGCCCAAATAGAAGCCAGCCACATAGAAGCTACAAGAACAGAGGGGGGCCACACGGGAAGACCGCCCATAACAGCCCCCCCCAATAGCCCGCAGCCACACACAAGCCACACCAGCAACATGCCCTCCCTCACCCAGCACACCAGACCACCCAGCCAAACACAGACAAACCAGCTACACACACTTTATCAGCCCACACACAAAATCAGCCACCCCACATACAGGCCACACACATAGCTAGCCACACACACCAAAAAGCCGCCAGCCACACATACACCCCAACACAACCCATACATAGACAGCCACACACACAGCCAACCAGCCACACACAACTTTTCAGCCAACCACAAAGTCCCACACCAAAACCCATCACCCCCGCAAAAACACCCCCCAGCCACCACTGCCCCCCACGCACCCCCTCCCCAGCCTGAAAGCCACAGACCGCCCCATCCCCCAAATGTTGGCCACCACCCCGCCCGCCCATCCCCCCCACAAAAAAACACGACCACAGACAGCCCGCGCCCGCGCCCTAACACAGACAAGTCCCCCCCCGAAATTTTTTGCCCACAAAACCAGCCCGCGCCGCACCCACAAACATCCCCCCCGCCCCGCACCACCCCTTCCCCCCCCCCGGGCAGTCCACTGCAGGGCGTATGCAAACCCCCGGGGCCCCAAAGCAAAGCCTTGGGCCGTTTCAATATGGGGGGGCCCTAATGGGGCTTTCCCCCCCAGCCGGGGGCCTTGCCCCCCTGCCCCTGGGCCGTCCGCCCCTGACTTTTGTTGGACTTTGGGACACCAGATTTTTGTTTTTAAAAATAAAGACATTTGTGGATATCACTCCCCAAACGACTCCATTTAGGGGACAATAAAATTTTTTTCACCTTTCTTTAGTGTCTCTCGCTTCAATTTATTGCTCTCCACCTCCTTAAGTATTTTTTAAAGGCTCCACAGGCCCCTAACCTATAACAATAATACAATAAAAAAAAAATATATAATTTGTAGCTTTAATATTTTTTCCCTTTTTTTTGGATAAATTTTGTTATACCTTTGTATGTATATAAGAACGCTCCTTTCTCTCGTGTAAAAATTTTGGTGGCTCAGTGGTTAGCAGTGTATAAAGGGGGGCTCAGGGGGTCAGCGCAAGATGGAGGCTCACGGTCAGCACAGGGTGGAGGGTCCTGGCAGCACAGGATGGGGGGCTCGCTGGGGCAGCCGTATGGGGGCTCCCGGGTCAGCCAGGATGGGGCTTTTCTGGTCGCACAGGATGGAGGCCCCCCCTGCTCAGCACAGGGGAAGGCTCGCTGGTCAGCACAGATGGAGGTCGCTGGTCAGCACAGGATCCAGGGTCGCTGGTCAGCACAGGTGCAGGCTCGTGGCGCACAGGATGGAGGCTCGCTGGGGCAGAGGATGGGGCTTCATGGTCAGCAGGGGGGAAAAAGGGTCGCGGTAAGAGCAGGGTGAAGCCCGGCATTTAAATCGCGTCCAGGAAGTCTCGCAAGATTACCGGAAAGCCATATTGGGTACAGTCCTCTGTGGGCTGACAACTACGTCCCCAAATGGCGTCCCGGGAAGTCCGCAGCTTTTTGGAAAAATCTGGGATCTTGCAGAGGTCCCGGATGCCATTTTGATACATCCGCTACAAGACAATTGTAGTTGTAGCGCCCATATGCCTTTTAATTTGGGCGGGTCTGAAGAGGCGACGCTCAAGCCGTCGAAAGAAATCATCGTTTAGGGGCTTGACATAAAATTAAGGCACATCGCCGATGGTAGCGAGCGGGTTTGGCGTTTTTAAAGGGGAAAGGGAAAGGGGGGAACCCGGACACCCGGGGGCGTAGCGGCAATGTAAAGCAAAAGGCGTCACCTCGGCTCCGTCTTACGCAACCCCATGGGTTTCAAATCATTGGTGGAAGTTCTTTTGCGTGCCGAAGGGCCCTTGGCGCAACCTCCATCTTGGGAGCTTCCCCCTTTCAGCACTAAAAACCCATACGCGCCGATGCCGTCTACCTTAGTCAATTAGCGGCCCACAACTTAGGGAAACCAAACCAAGGCCCAGATTCTCAGATACAGTGTTCAACCCGGGGTGAACACAAAAAATAATCGGGCACAGGGTGAACAATGTGTTTCGGGCCCGGGGTGCCTTTTTATTTAACCAATTCCCCCATTAAAAGTTTCCTTAAAAAGTCGCGCACAAAGAAAAAATGATGCACGTATACAGACACCGCATTGAAGTCGAGTAGTCAGTCAAGCGTAGGCTTGTGTACGAAGCTCTGTGGGTTTTTGTACAGTAGGTGCCGCGAAAAGGGGCTTGCCGGGGTCATGCGCGTAGGACAGTTCAAAGGGGGGGTGACCCGGAACGGGCGTAATGAAAGTAAACGATAGTTTCGTTTTTCACTCTGCCTGCAAGGTGCCACCTCCCCTGCCACACCATTGCAGTCATGGCGGGTTTACCGTGCTGTCGGGGGGAGGGTGAATGCTATCCTCTAGATCTGTGACCGGTATGATATTGGGGTACCGCACCACCTATCCCAGGCTCACAAACGCGCCCTATTTGGGGGGTTCAGGGGCTTGCTCAACCAACTGGGGGGGGCGAGGGCCGCTAAAGCCCTCCAGAAAAAATAGCGGACCCTAAGCAAAATGCCCCGGCCCCCATACTCATTCCCTGACAGGATTGCCAGGGTGCGTGGTGAGTACTTTGAGGGCCCCCCAAAGATTTGTATTGTATGTAAGCAAACAAAAACATTTTAAAAACGTTCACAAAAAATCCTAGGTTAGGAGGGGACACCGGGAGACATGCAATGGGGGACAATATAGGGCGCACATTTAGATACATGACTACACATCTGCCTACAAAAAATTTATGTCCCCCAAGATTTCTTGACAGGTTACATGCCCCCCAACCAATTAAACATCATCCCCATCCCACGCCCTAAGAATACATGAGATCTCCCTATAGAAAAAACAACAAAACAAACACAAAAATTAACGGGCAATACATCTTGAGCCCAAACAGTATGTGACACATCAATTATTTTTCTAAACGCAGAGCGGAAAAATTTTTCAGCCCATGGGCCCCCCAAACGGTGAGGTGGGGCCACCAACCCCACCGCCGCAAGAGCCCTGGGGCCCACACCACCCGGGGCAACAGCCATGGGCCACCATCCCCACCAGGGAAAAAGGCCCCCACCCGGGGGAGAGGAGGAGGACCCCTGCTGAACCCCCCGTTGGTGGGGCAGAGGTGGGGGTCGCCCGGGGGGCAACCTAAGCTGGGGCCAACCCCAAATCCAGCTGGTTGGATGTGTATGGCGGTAAGTGATTTTTAGTTTGATTAGGGGGCCCGAACACGTTTAACATTGTTGTTTTTACGGGGAAAAGGAAAAGTAGCCATTTCTGACATAAGTCCTTCACCACTTTGCAGATGGAGAAGTGTGGGGCTGCCGGTGGAGTACAGTGCCTCCCCTCACCCCTGTACAAGATATGCCCCGAGGGTAAGGACAACTTCTTTTGTGAAACCCACAAAAAACCCCCGAGGTAGTATTTGAACTAATGTGTTTTTTTCCCCCAAAAACTCAGGTGTACCCACCATGAGGACGTCGTGAGGGCTACCACCAGTTTGCCCCCCGCTTTAACGGGCCTACACCCGGGGAATACGGACCTACCCGCCTGTCTCCCTGGTGGATTTTCCCTCCTAAACATAAAAAGGAAAATTAAGGTGGAAACCCCCCCTAAACAGATTTGCCCCCCTGCCCCCAAAAGTGTTGTCCTAGTTGGACCTTGAACTTACAGCGTTGCCTTTGGCTTTTGATGTGGTTTTTTTTTTTCTTTTTTTTTTGCCCCCGTTGGGTCTTTTTTTATAGTGTTCCCTATCACAAAAGGGGGATTGTGGTATGGCCCCCGGCTTTCCCGTTTTTCACCTATCCGTCCCACATTGGGACCAAGAGTGTGGATTAACCCCCCTTTACCTCAGGACCATCCTGTCCCACATTGGGACCATAGGGGTTGGTTTAACCAGCCTTTATTGGACCTATCCTGTCCCCATTGGGACCTAGGAGTGTGGATTAACCACCCTTTCCCTCAGGGGCCTATCCTGTCCCAATTGGAACCATCAGGGTGTGGTTTAACAGCCCTTTACCTCTGGACCTACCCTGTCCCACTTTGGGCCCTCAGGAGTGGGGGAATTAACCAGCCCTTTACCATACCATCCTGCCCCACTTTGGGACCATCAGGAGTGGGTTTAACCGCCCTTCCTATGGACCACCCTTCCCACTTTGGGACCCCAGGGGGGTTTGGGATGGCTAAACCTATCAAAAGCTGTTCTGTTTTTAGTGGCAAATGACTTCCCACATGAGTAGCCAAAAAAAAAGTTTTTGTAATTTTTTATTTTGCCTCCCCCTTGTCAAACAATACTTGGGGGGCAAATGTTCAAAGGTTAATATTCACAACATTCTACAGCTCTTTGTCAAAGTCCTCCCCCGTACAAAGAACTATGGCGTCCTACACTGAGGCCCTTGGCCCATATTTTGTGGCTTGCCCCAAACTATTTGTGAACAAACCATTCACCAGGCTGCCCCCGCAAGCCATAAGCCCAAAAAAAAAAACACAATTGAGTTATTCTAAAATTTTATATAATCATAATTGTAAAACATTAAAAAAATCAAAGAAGCAAATCTGCTTAAAATGTAACACAAAAATAAGGGGAAAAATAAAAAGGTGCCTCCACATGAAAAAGTCCCGAGTGCCAATTTGTGCATTGGGCTACTAGGTCCAAATTAATCCTTCTGTCGGCCCTGCAATGCCGCATCCCCCCCCCTCTGAGGGGAGCCCCGCCTGCCCAGAAAAATTGGTTGTACGACGAGTGTTAGGGGGGGATGGGGGGGGACTGGGCGGGGCCGGGCTTCTCCGGGGCCCAGATGGGGCAGCTGAGTGAAAGGGGCCACAAGGTGTGTTGCATGGGGGGGGGGGGAGTGGGGCCCCCTTGAAAGGGCCCTATCGGCAGATCAGCGGCATTGTGGGGAAAACCCCCAAAGGTCTTTTTTGGGGGCTCCATCCCTGCATTTTGTCGCTCTGTAGGGGGTCACGTCGATTGGGTCCCTGTTCATTCAAAAGCACGCGTCGGGCCCGCCCAGCTCGTCTCGGTGGGGCAGGCGTCGGCGACGACATCCGTGGTGGGCCCGGGCCCGGACCCCCATCACACCCCCGCCCCTGCTCACCCAGAGTCATGGGCTGAGCATCATCCGACAGAAAAGTCCGCAAGGAGCCTTCTTCTGGGCCCGTGGGGGGGGGAGGAAAAAAACCAAACATTAGTGACGGCAAGGGGCCCCCATCCAAGGAACAGGACCAAACACCCTCCCACAAAGTAAAGGCACTAACAAGATATAT
>JARQOC010003677.1:0-14807 GCA_033576535.1 Allobates femoralis | reverse complement strand
TGTCCAAAACTTACATTGTTATAACCTTTCTCAGATTCTCTCCTCATTCTGACTTTTTCCTGTGCTACGTTTTGCTCATTTACAAAGTGCGAGGAAAGGGGTGAAAGAACCCAGACTTCACCACTTACCGTTTTTGGCACTGCACCTCCCACCCCCACCGTCTGACCGGCCCTTGAGTGTCAGCCGCTCTCGCACCTGCGCAGTGGAGCGGGTGTCTGTGCTCCATTGAATATAGTGCCAATATCTCGCCAGACTTCGCAAATCTCTCGAGACATCGCCACTATGTTCAATGGAGCGCGGACACCATCCCCCATCTGTAACCAGAGCTTGAGTGACAGCCGTATCGCGCATGCGCTGTGGAGCGGGTGTCCGTGCTCCAATAAACATAGTGCTAATGTCTCGTAAGACTTAACAAATCTCAAGAGATGTCGGCACTATCTTCAATGGAGCACGGACACCCGCTCCACTGCGCATGCGCGATACGGCTGTCACTCAAGCGCCAGTCACAGATAGGGATGGCAGCAAGGACATAATCCATCATGACCATATAGCAGCCTCCCAGACCCTTTAGGAGGCCAACGCTAGACAGAATTAAAGTTATTTTCAGAGGTACTGTATGAGAGGCACGTCTGGGCACATACAAGGGTTACAAAAACCCCATTTACGTTATGTGTAAAATAGTGGGCACAAATTAAAATGCCCAAAGGGGGGTGACAAGTTCCCTTTAGGACCCTGGTGTCTTTAAGGATGCAAATTAAATTTCCTCTCCAAATCCTTTTACTATCATTAATATCTAATCCGTGGTAGTCCGACAATTGGCACCTAACTGATTTTCTGTTTAGAGGGAAAGAGATGCTCAATACTTTGCACAATGGTCACCTTGGGTACTGCAGCTCAGATGACATCCATCTGGATAGGAGTTGAGCTGCAGTACCTGAGAATGGCCACTACACCATGTACAACATTGTGCTGTACTACAGGGTGGGCCATTTATATTGATACACCTAAATAAAATGGGAATGGTTGGTGATATCAACTTCCTGTTTGTGGCACATTAGTATATGGGAAGGGGAAACTTTTCCAGATGGGGGGTGACCATGGTGACCATTTTGAAGTTGGCCATTTTGGATCCAACTTTATTTTTTCCAATGGGAAGAGGGTCATGTGACAAATCAAATTGAGTATTTCATAAGAAAAACAATGGTGTGCTTGGTTTTAATGTAACTTTATTATTTCATGAGTTATTTACAATTTTCTCTTTCTTTACAGGCATTGACATGTTGCAGATGTTACATAGTAACATAGTTTTAAGGCTGAAGGAAGACTTTAAGTCCATCTAGTTCAACCCATAGCCTAACATGTTGATCCAGAGGAAGGCAAAAAAAAAACCATGTTAACACGTGAGGAGCGGATAGAAGTTGTGCTGATGTCTGGTGAACGTAGTATCCGGGTCATTGCAGCAGATTTCTATGCAAGACACCCTATGAGACCACCCATCTCCCATGCTACAGATGGCAAACTGCTTGCCAAATTTCATGCTCACAGGTTCAAGTGTTGGATTTGCCAAAATGTGGACCCAAGAAAACTGTCACTAATGAAGAAACATCAGTGGCTGTCCTAGCTCCATTTAGCCAGAGCCCACAGCGTAGCACTCGCCGCATGTCACTGGAGAGTGGCATCAGTCCTACATCCCTTCGGCGGATATTAGCTACTCACAAATGGCACCCTTACAAAATCCAGCTGCTGCAGCATCTCAACGAGGATGACCCAGATCAGCGGGCAGAATGGGCAAAACCAAAATTGGAACGGGACTCTCAGTTTACACAGAACATTATGTTCAGTGATGAGGCAAACTTTATTGTGAATGGTAAAGTTAACACACAAAACCACCGCTATTGGTCTGACACTAACCCACAGTGGATAGATCCCTCCAAGACTGTTGGAACTCAAAAGTTGATGGTATGGTGTGGTATATGTGGTACAAAGATAGTGGGGCCATTCTTCTTCAATGGAAACCTCAATGCCACTGGATATCTGAAATTGCTACATGATGTTGTGTTGCACTGTTTATGCACTGAAGATTATTATTATTATTAGGTATTTAAATAACGCTATTAGGATACATGGCGCAGTACACGTTAGAGGGTAGACAAAGACAAGTGGTCGAAAAACGACGACAAATCGACAAATCAATCATACGGGTACAATAGGGCTGGGGATCCTGTCCGCGAGGGCTCACATTCTAGAGGGGGTGGGGAGGGAGACAGTAGGGGGGAGAGGTGAGATGGTGCAGTGGATTGGGTCTCAGTGTGTGTTGTAGGCTTGTAGGAAGAGGTGGGTCTTCAGGTTTTTCTTGAAGGTTCTCAGGGTAGGAGAGTGTCTGATTGGTGGGGGAGGGAGTTCCAGAGTCTGCTGGAAGCACGAGAGAAGTCTTGTGTGCGGTTGTGGGAGGTGGAAATGCGGGGGGTTGAGAGAAGGAGTTCCTGAGAGGAGCGCAAGTTGCGTGAGGGGAGGTAGCGGGAGACTAGGTCGGAGATGTAGGGAGGGGACAGGTTGTGTATGGCCTTGTATGTCAGGGTTAGGGTTTTAAAGCGAGATCGCTGGGGGATGGGGAGCCAGTGGAGGGCTCGGCAGAGAGGGGAGATGGGGGAGTAATGGGGAGATAGTTGGATGAGTCGGGCAGCAGAGTTGAGGATGGTGCGTGGAGGTGCGAGAGAGGAGGCAGGGAGACCGGTGAATAGGAGGTTGCAGTAGTCCAGGCGGGAGATGACGAGGGCATGGACAAGTGTCTTGGCCGTGTGTGGTCAAGGAAGGAACGGATACGGGCAATGTTTTTTAGTTGGAGTCGGCAGGAGGTGGCGAGGGCTTGGATGTGGGGCTTGAAGGAGAGGGAGGAGTCGAGGATTACCCAGAAGCACTTGGTGTGGGGGAGGGGTGAGAGTGTGCAGTCATTGACGGTCATAGATAGGTCAGGAAGTGGGGCGGGGTTGTTCGGGGGAAAGACGATGAATTCGGTCTTGTCCATGTTGAGTTTTAGGAAGCGGGTAGAAAAGAAGGGTGCAATGGAGGATAGGCATGGAGGGATTTTGCATAAAAGGGAGGAGATATCAGGGCCAGACAGATAGAGCTGGGTATCGTTAGCGTAGTGGTGGTATTGGAGTCCATGTGACTCGATGAGATTGCCTAGGCCGAGGGTGTAAATGGAGAAGAGTAGTGGTCCCAGGACTGAGCCTTGGGGAACACCTACAGAGAGGGGGTGGGGCGAGGAGGAGGTGTGAGAGTGGGTGACGCTGAAGGTCCTGTCCGTTAGGTAGGAGGAGATCCAGGAGAGGGCGAGGTCAGTAATGCCAAGAGACTCAAGAATTTGGAGTAAGAGGGAGTGGTCAACAGTGTCGAAGGCAGCAGAGAGGTCGAGAAGGATGAGGACGGAACAGTGTCGTTTGCTCTTGGCGATCAGAAGGTTGTTAGTGACTTTGGTTAGGGCTGTTTCGGTGGAGTGGTGAGGTCGGAAGTCGGATTGTAGGCGATCAAAGAGAGTACAGGTAGAGAGGTGGGAGGACAGTTCGGAATAGACATGTTGTTCAAAAAGTTTAGAGGCAAACGGGAGGAGAGATATGGGGCGATAGTTGGAGACTGTTGTGGGGTCAAGGGATGTTTTTTTTAGGATGGGCGTGATTAGGACATGTTTGAAGGGTGAGGGTAATGTGCCGGATTTGAGTGAAATGTTGAAGAGGTGTGTTAGAGCAGGGATGAGGACTGAGGTGAGGTTAGGGATGAGGTGGGAGGGGAGTGGATCAAGGGCGCATGTGGTGAGGTGTGATCGTGCTAGAAGGGAAGCGAGGTGGTCCTCTGTCACGGGGGTGAAACTGCATTTGGGTAAGGGGGGATGGGCTGGAGGTGGGATGGTGAGTGAGGGTCGAAGCTTTGTCTGAATTTGTCAATTTTGTCTTTGAAGAAGGTGGCGAAGTTGTCGGCGGAGATGAGGGGAGAGGGAGGAGGTGCAGGGGGACGAAGTAAAGAGTTGAAGGTTTTGAAGAGTTGTTTGGGGTTGTGAGACAGGGCGGTAATTAGGGAGGAGAAGTAGGCTTGGTTTGCGGAGTCAAAGGCAGTCTTGAAGGTATTGAGGGAATGCTTGTATAGGGCGAAGTGCTCTGTGGAGTGGTATTTCTTCCATTCCCGCTTGGCTGCCCTAGTCGTCCGTCTGAGTTTTTTGGTGAGGGTCGTGAGCCAGGGTTGTCGTTGTACTCGTGTTGTGTTAAATGTGAGGGGAGCAGCCTGGTCGAGGGCTGTGGTGAGAGTGGAGTTGTAAAGGGAGGTGGCAGAGTCAGCGTCTTGAGAAGAGGCCAAGTCTGAGAGGGGGAGGAGGGATTCTGAGAGTGAATGGAAGTCTATGAGCTTAAGGTTTCTGTGGGGGTGGGGGAGTGGCCGGAGAGAGGGTAGCATGGTGGGGGGGAGAGGGATGAGAATGTCAGTAGGTTGTGGTCAGAGTGGGTGAGGGTTGAGTATGTGAGGTCGGTGAGGAAGCAGACGTGGGTGAAGACTAGGTCAAGTGTGCGGCCGCCAGTGTGTGTGGCGGAGGAGATCCATTGGGAGAGGCCGAAGGAGGAGGTAAGGGATAGGAGTCTGGAGGCAGCGGCTTTGGGGGTGTCGATGGGGATATTGAAGTCACCCATGACGATGGTGGGGATGTCGGAGGAGAGGAGGTGGAGGAGCCAGTTTGTGAAGTGGTCAAAGAAGGTAGAGGGGGATCCAGGGGGGCAGTAGACAACGGCCAGTTGGAGGTTGCAGGGGGAGTAGATGCGAACAGCGTGTGCCTCGAAGGAGGGGGGTGGTGTAAGTGGGGAGAAGGAGCAGTCATTGGCCAGAAGTAGGCCAACGTCTACGCCGCGGGTGTTGGTGGGGCGGGGAGTATGGGAGAGCGTGAATCCACCGTAGGAGAAGGCAGCCGGGGAGGTTGTCTCAGAGGGGGTCTCTGTGAGGCCGAGGAAGGAGAGTTTTTTGGAGATGAAGAGGTCGTGGATAAGTGTGAGTTTGCTACAGACCGAGTGGGCGGGGTGGGGGGAATGGGACGTAGGTTAAGTGGGTTACGAGGGTTGGTGGTGGGTCGTTGGAGTGGGGTGGAGGGGAGTAAGGTGGTATAGTGGGGTGGGCCAGGATTAGGGGAAATGTCACCGGAGAGTAGGAGGAGCAGGGAAAGGGTTAGGAGGTGGGAGCAGGAGAGCTTGCGTGGTGAGCGTGTAAGTCTAGACATGGTGGGTTGAAAGTGGGGAAATAGTTCGGAGCATTGGGTGAGGTGGGTAGGAAGGATGGAGGATGAGAGTAGGATTTCTTTGCTCAGTGGGGGGATGGGTGGGGGTAGTAGGAAGTGGAGAAGGATGGGGGTGAAGGTGAGAAGAAGCGGGAACATGGTGGGGTGAGTAGGGGAGGAAAGGTGGGTGAGGGCAGAGGTAGCCGGGGATCTGGTGTGGCAAGGGTGAGTTCCAGGTGATGGGTGGTCGGCCGCGGTTGGGGTGCGGCCAGGTGATGAGGTTTAGTCTGGGGAGGAGATGCATTTCGGGGATAAGGTGGTGGGATACAGCCAGGGGAGAAGGCAGCCAGAGGCAAGAGGCAGCCGGGAATGAGATGTAGCAGGGGTGGGATGCAGTTGTTGATTAGGTGAGATGCAGTCACAGGTGGGATGGGATGCGGCACAGGATGAGATGCGGCACAGGATGAGGTGAGATGCAGCACAGGACGAGATGAAGATGCGGTCACGGGTGAGATGAAGATGCAGGTGCAGCTGCGGGTGAGATGAGATGCAGCCGCGGGTGAGATGAGATGTAGCCATGGGTGAGATGAGATGCAGCCACGGGTGAGATGAGATGTAGCCACGGGTGAGATGAGATGCAGCCACGGGTGAGATGAGATGAGATGAAGCCACGGGTGAGGTGAGATGCAGCCACGGGTGAGGTGAGATGAGATGCAGCCACGGATGAGAGGAGATGCAGTCGCGGGTGAGATGAGAGCCAGCCACGGGTGAGATGAGATGCAGCCACGGGTGAGATGAGATGCAGCCACGGGTGAGAGGCAGCCAGGGATGCAGTGCAGCCATGGGTGAGATGAGATGCAGCCACAGGTGAGAAGCAGCCAGGAGGGTAATGCAGCCAGAGATGTAGTGCAGCCACGGGTGAGAAGCAGCCAGGGATGCAGTGCAGCCACGGGAGAGATGAGATTCAGCCACAGATGAGAAGAAGTCGGGAGGGTAATGTAGCCAGGGATGCAATGCAGCCACGGGTGAGATGAGATGCAGCCACAGGTGAGAAGCAGCCAGGAGGGTAATTAAGCCAGAGATGTAGTGCAGCCACGGGTGAGATGAGATGCAGTCACGGGTGAGAAGCAGCCAGGAGGGTAGTACAGCAGAGATGCAGTGCAGGCAGGGGTCATAGGCACGGTAGGGGCGGTGGCGGCTCCGTGCGGGCAGGATGGAGCAGTCTGGTGGTCTAGGAGATGAGGGACCTGGTCAGCCCCGTTACTCGGTGCGGTCCTGTGGCCAGGGAGGGGGGCAGAGGTGCCTGGGACGTACTGCAGGCCCTGGGGTCGGTCGAGAGCCGGGCACCGTAGGATGTTCAGGGCAGGCAAGTGGTGGTGAATGGGGGAGCAGCAGACGGGGTGGAGGGGCAGATGCCCAGTACTCACCGCGGGCGGCCGGTTGTCTCTTGCTGCGCCTCGAGGTCCTCGCCGCTGGTGTAGGCAGCGGTGTGGGCCGAGGTCGGTCTCCGGCGGTGGGCGGGGCCTCGCTTCTAAAACTCAGGCCGCGGCTTTGGCCCGAGCGCTTTGTCCCCACACACACACTCCGAGGGCAGGGCCGGCGCCCGGAGCGGCTCAGCGGGGATGATACTGTTGCTCCTCCTGCGCTCAGACAGGAGGAGCGGAGGAGACAGTGGGTACGGGAGGCCCGCAGGCTCAGGGCTGTGGCCATGGCGCGCCCCGCCGGTCTCCACGCTCGGGCAGTGGGGGACAGCGAGCCGAATGGGTCTCACCTCACTTTTAAGGGTATGTGCAGACCATCCGAAAACATTGCGGGAAGCTGCGGGTGAACGCAGGGAGATTGTAGTCGCCTTGTTCTCACGATTTGTGTTTAGGGCAGGGCGGCTTTTTCCTGCATTCACCCACTGGTGATCGCTACCAACTCTACAGCAATAAATGAACATGCTGCGGAGATGATGCAGCAATGCAACCTACAGTGTAGGTGAAATAACACTGCAGTGGGAAGAAGCACGGTGGGCATAGGATTTCTAGAATTCCCATCCACTGCCCTTGTTTTGTTGGTGGTAATACGGTGTGTCCAAAACACTGCTATTACTGATCTTGTGCATGCAGCCTAGGTCAACTTTTCATGAATTATTGGCCCTTCTTCCAATTTTTTGCATGTAATCACCTAAGACAGCCAATATATAGCGTAATATAGCTTAACTATGTATTAGATATGGCTACCACTTATCATCAACATATTCCTTTACATACATGGACGATGCATTTCATCACATACTGAGCTTCACAATGGTCAAAGATATAAATATGCGAGCCTCTACTCTACCTCACCTGCTCATATGTTGGTCTTCTTAGTCACATACATGTGACATGACACTATGATATATACGTAATAGCACTTTTTCATTTACACCTTCCCCTTTATGAAATCCAGCATTGTGGATATCTTCCCAGCATTACCTATGTCTACATTGCATTTTTTCTCTTATTGCATTTAATTTCTCATTGCTTATGTATGAGATACATTGTATCATGAATATAAAACATGACAATCATATGAATTGGTCTATTTGCTACTGTATTTTGAATATATTACTTGACAATCCTATGAAATGGCTTTGTACTTTTTATACTTTTTTTTACCCCTTTGTTGACATTCTTACTTGTGACCTTAAAGGGTATCTGTCAGGTCAAAAATATGTAACTGATATCATTTTCTAATTAATTTCTCTAAGCTCTCTCTATTCATGTATTTCTATTATTTATGCTTCCCTCCTATGCACTGTAAACTGCAACATAAAAGATTAATTCCATCTGTCAATCACAGTGAGTTCTCTGCTGCCCACTCCTCAAGGAATGAATATTCATGCATAACTACACTGCCCTGCCCTCCTGAGTTTTATGTTGTGTGACTCATTTGCTCTTTGCTCTTAGCTGCAGCTCTTCATGTCATTGTGTGTATCTGAGGCATGTGTGTAGTGTGTGCAGTCTGAGATATTTCTTTGTGTTTATTTGAACATTTGATCAGTTCCTCAGCAGATACACACATTACATGTCTGCAGGAAAACCAACGATCATATAATAGAAATTTCTTACCAATACCACACAATGCAGGACAACCCCCCCCCACCCCTCCCCAGCAGATTGTACAGGATTTACAGTGTCTTCAGCACAGAGCACAGAGGGGAGGGACAGAACACCAGCTTGGATAGGTGTGGATAATTAAATAACACTTATACAGCCCTACTATTCGGCTATGAAAGTAATGGAGAGGACTAATGCACCAGCTGCCTGCAGGGTGTGAAAATGCTTATAGCAAGGAAACTACAAAGGGCACAATAATGATTTTACATGTTTTTAAAAGGTCTGCTCAGGCACTATTCAAGGGTAATAGTAGTATCATACTGAAAAATGACAGAGTCCCTTTAATTACATGTTGTCCTCACGTGGATCAGCTCTCCTTTTTCTGTTTGTTTGTGGTATTTATTTTTTACCCCTACTTTTTGTCTCTTATTAATAAAGTATTTACCAATTTTACATGGACCATTGAAAATGCCTTGTCGAAGCGCGCGTCGGGTACTACTTGGCGAACATGCATGTTGCTTAATTTTGTACATTATATCTTCTTCTTAGGTTTACTTGGACCTTTAGCCCCTTCAGTATTTTCTACTTTTCAGTATTTATTTGCAACTTTCTTATTTTATATTGGTGATATATTTAACTTTAATACATTTGATTCCCATGACAGGCTGTATTTATAGACATCATGTCTTTTATTCTTTTTGCTCATCTGCACTATATAAACACTATTATATATTAGTCATTCTCAGAGCGGTGCCCTTGATATAGTGTACATTATCAGCTTTGACTTTGTCATGCATTTATACTCCGTCTTTTGTCTCTGTATCGTCCTTTTACTGTTCTTTTTTTGCATTTTTGATTTAAAGCACATTTATATTTTACTAGTAATAGTTATATAATATATATTTTAGTTTTTTAAAGACACATATAGAATAAACATCTCCCAACATAACACTGAAAAATTATTTTATTTGAAAAAATTAAATTGCATTAACCTCATCACATGTTAAGCTAAGAGGGAAAATGAGTAAGGACACATTTGAAGCCTTCATCTTTACCAAAAGGTGCCTTCCACAATTGGAAGCAGAGATTTAAATATAACAAGGTCAATATGTCCATGGATTCTTGTGAAGGTCTTAGGTTCTGGGTTGTAGTAATCACCTAGGCAGGTCAACGATGCAACAATTTTTATTTGTATCTGTACACAGTGTTACAGAAACTCCAGGTAGATGGCCACCGTGCGATACCCCCAGACCACAAGATCAGACAACAGCTGGCAATAATAGTCCTTAAATTCCTTGAGACAATGGATATCAAGTCCATAGCAAATGTATTCAGCACCAGTCGGCAACAATAGTCGTTAGGTTAGTTCTGCAAATTAAGACGGTAGATATCACAACCGTGTCAAGTGTTTCCATCTCCAGGCTCTATAGTCCACCCATAAGGCTTAGGACCTGGCCTCAACAATAGATCCTCTGTCTTCCAATTCATAGCACCAATTAATCCTTAAAGGGAACCTGTCACCCCCAGGGCATTTTAAACTATGCCCACCAGTATTTACATGATGTAATGGGGTTCTAGTAACCCCCGTATGTGCCTAGACCAGGGGTCTCAAACTCCAGGCCTCGAGGGCCGCACACAGTTCAGGTTTTCAGGATTTCCTTAGAATTTGACAGTTGGTCATTTGATTACCAACTGTCAAATCCTATGGAAATCCTGAAAACCTGCACTGTGTGCGGCCCTCGAGGCCTGGGGTTTGAGGCCCCTGGCCTAGACTGACCATTCATACCTAAAATATGTCCTCAAATCTCGCGAGATGTGGGCAGATAGGCGCACTTGTGCCTGCGCTGTCCGTACATATTGCCGACGTATTGTGAGATTTATGAAGTCTTGCGAGACATCACCACTGTTCAATGCACCGCAGTCACCCGCTCCACTACACCGGCATGAGTGAGGCTTTCACTAACCATGCCGGTCAGAGGCGGGAAATTTGAAACCTAAAGGGCAGGTTTAACAGCCTGGAGAGGCATCGAGAAAACCATCCACCTGATCTAAACAACATCCTACCAGTCTAAATAGGAGGCCAACTCTGGAAAGAATAAGAGTTCATATTTCAGGTATGAATGGCCAGTCTGGGCACATATAGGGGTTACTAGAACTCCATTTACATCATGTAAATGGTGGTCGGCATAGTTTAAAATGCCCTGGTAGGGTTACAGGTTCCCTTTAAACATGGGTCTTCTTTTCTACCTTCTTCTCAGGGTCAACTCCTAGTTGGGCAAAGACAAGCACACCTACGCCCCTTAACCTTCAGGTACATCTAATTCAAGGAGGGAAATAAGTATATTGAAGCCTTAACTTTCCACCAGATGCAGGAAGTTAGAGTCTATGGAGACGAATCATGATGACACATGGTCACAATCCCTTCCCCATCCAAATGTTTACAGACAAGTCATCCCAAACGTCAAGCAAGCAAATCTCCAACAAATCTCAACACCATCAATGGAACCAGTGCTCCGTACTGTAAAAAGTCCACTCAATGTCCATTGGTCCTGTAGTCTTTCATTCATGGTCATCTCCTCAAGATCCTTTTTGTGCTCCACCTATAGATTTCCTCTAAATATTCAGATTCATCTTGTTCTCTAGACTCCACCAGATGTATTTTTGGCTGAGCTAGTTTGTCTTTTTAAATAAGGTGTAGTCTCATCCAACGAAGAGAAGGATTGGGTATGTTGTTACTCATATGCCCAAGCCTTTCTTCATCCAACATCTGCCAAATGGAGAAAATATCTATGCCACCATATCAACTAGATAGCTGAAATGGGTAAGTAAGAATGACATTTATCAGACGTTGTATGAGAATGACTTTATTGTGTGTGAAAAAAGAAATGTAATTTGTGGTCTATTGAGGTAGTATAGACCAATGTCAATGAGTGTGTACAGCACTAAGGAATTTATTGTGGTATATAAATACTTAACAAGGAATGAAAAGCTTTTCTCAATCTTTTCGGCTTTCTATACAGACTGCACCAAATGCTTAACCATCGATATAAGCTATAATTTTATGATATTGCTACCCAGTTGGCGAACGAAATGTCTCTGTGTGCACTCGTCACATAGATGCGTGGCCGTGATGTTGTACAAAAAGTCATAAAGCACGGTGTTAAGGTACATCTGGGCTGACAATACAAATTCTATTAACTTCTCAAGAAAGAGGACATCAAAGATGCCCTTGCCCCTCCTTTGTAAGATGTAAAGATGGGAAGCGGCCAGCTGCTTGTCAGGGATACATTCTTTACACAAACAGACATAGAAAGAAGCTGCCAAGGTTGTGTTTGAAGAACCTTTCTTACATATTCTCTGTATAGACTCACTGCTGACTATTACTTCTCTTTCTTCCAAGCGACTACTAGGCAGACAGTCTTTTTATTTTCACACTTCAAAAATGTGAACTTTCTTTTCACAGTCACAGAAACGAGCCACCGGATAATTAGTTCCTAGATGGCAAAACTTTATTAAACTTTCACCGATTGAATGTGGATCTTGGTACAAATAGAACACATAGGAGAGGGAGCAACTGACAGAAGGCGTGGGCACATGGAACTGTATGAGGGTCACAAATCATGCCAGAGTACGGAGTACCTAAAATGTGTACAGAGAGCACAGTTACTAAACAAGCCAGACATGTCACTGGAAGCAAGGATCACAAAGCTAAGACTTGTTTACACATCATACCAAGAGAGCAATAACTGGAGAAAGACATTATGGTCGTAAGAATACAAGGAACAACTCGAAGAGGAAGACCAGCAACCTGATGGCTTGATACTAACAATATAACTGTAGAGAAGACCCTGATGGACCTATCGAAGCTTGGAAAAGAACTTGGTAGACATATCTAAGCTTGGAAAAGTCCCTGGTGGACTCTCTAGGCTTGGAGAAGATACTGGTGGACCTATCTAGGCTTGCCGAAGACTCTGGTAGACCTATCTAGGCTTTTAGAAGACCCTGGTAGACCTATCTAGGCTTGAAGAAGACCCTAGTGGACCTATCTAGGTTTGGAGAAGACACTGTTGGACCTATTTAGGCTGCACAAGATCAAACTTCTAATATTAGGCTGTTCATCTATCAATTCGCCATGGCTCGAGATCAAACTGAAAGCCAGCTGAGGAGCTACCAGGAGGGGGCTGGTAAAGTGAGGATGGGGAAGGGGGGGCAGTATATGGACCCCGGACCCAGGGACTTATTGCTGCCATCAGGGTGCAGGTGCCCATCTCGTCCTGAGAGGTGCCGAGCTCCAGACGCGGAAGCTGTTCTCCTGTGTACCAGGGGTCTGGCATCTGATGACCCTACCGACCGGCTCTGGAAGGCGAGTGGGTAGGGGAGCGAATGGGCCAGGGCAGGCACCGGCGTCCGGCCTCAGGGTTCACCAGGATCCGTTTCAATGAAGGGATGGATGGCCCTGGCCCAGAGAGGGAGAGTTAACAGTGCAACCAGCATACACTGGACTCTCGATCTCTATGCGGGGTGACGGATTGGCTCAACCGCTCCGTATTCCCTGATGAATCTTTATAGAAGAAAAAATATAAATTGAAAATTAAAAATCGAACTAATCTAATAAAAAATTCTGGTAGATACAGGCTCAGAGAGACCCGTGTCTGCCTCCTAAGACACTAAGCTAAAACTGAGTTGCATTTGTGAAGTGATTAAGAAAAGGAGATTTTTGGTTCTCACCGTAAAATCCTTTTCTTAGAGCTTCAATTGGGGGACACAGCTGCCTCCCTGTGTATATAGTTGAGCAAGTTGATGGCTTTATGGTTGCTGCTATTGGTATTCTCACTAACTGAGTTGCATTTGTGCCAGTAGGTGGGTGTATACTGCTGGGGAGGAGTTGCTTTTCTGTTATTTTGCATAGTGTCAGCCTCCTGATGGCAGCAAGCATACACCCAAGGTCTTCCTGTGTCCCCCAATTAAAGCTCCAAGAAAAGGATTTTACGGTGACTACCAAAAATCCCCTTTTTCCCATCTTGCCAACTAGAATCAAAATAAATAAGACATTAGACAACTTAACGGGTCACCTCTCCTTTACCCTTCACCCTCTTCAAATAAAGGTGCCAATATTCAGGTCAATTATTCCATGATAACCCCACCTTTACCATATCTCCAACCAGGACAACAGCTACATGAGCATTTCTTCCTTTTCCAGTAAAGATATATTTCACAGGAACTATGGCTACTGCATCATTCTTTATTGTTGAAGTGATAAGAAGACCTTGAGATGAAGTATTATGTGTATGAAGTTCGGCAGACCATTTGATATCAAGGCATGAGTGCTTGTTGGACCTTCAATCTTCCAAATGGAAGAGTATTTTCTTATCCTTTCTACTAGAATGGAAATAAATTAGACATTAGACTACTGAGGATCCCACCATTCTTCTCCAACCTCTTCACAGGAAGGTGCTAATGTTTAGGTCAATCATTCCATATTAATCCTATATTTACCATGTCTCCAATCAGGGCACCATCTTACATGATCTTTTCTTCACCTTCAATGAAAAGATATTTACAAGAATATGTTTACTGCATCAACTTTTATTTTCAAAGTGGCGGAAACATCTTCAGTTTAGGTAATGTGTGTATGTAGTTCTATGGACCAACAGAGATCAACGGCATGGGTGACGACTCCATTTGGGGGAGCCCGCTTCTTATGATTGGAGGGTTCTCTTTATGGATCCATAGTTAACCTTGATTGCCTTAGATAGGGGTTCTATAATAACAATAAATGTGTTCATTAACAATAACTTTACCAGATTAGTTCGAGAAGGGTTGAGTGGCATGTACAGGTGCATCTCAACAAATTAAAATATCATCAAAAACTTAATTTATTTCAGTAATTCTATACATAAGTGAAACACATGTATTATGTAGAGCCATTACACACAGAGTGATGTATTTCAAGTGTTAATTTATGTTAATGTTGATGATTATGTCTTACAACCAATGAAAACCCAAAGATCGTAATTTCATAATATTAAAGTAGGGAGGATGAAAAGTTAAATACCGCACAGCCGTAGTGCACGAGACATCAAAGGGTGAATATAATATTAATTTATTAGTCAACGCGTTTCAGGCTTCCCTGGCCCCTTCCTCAGGACAATCAGTATAATTTTGCCATGTTTCAGGGAGGCCTGAAATGTGTTGATTAATAAATCAATATTATATTCACCCTTTGATGTCTTCTGGGATACAGCAGGGTGGGTTTTAATCCGTCATCCTCCCTACTTTAATATTCAGAGATAATGACCTTTGGGTTTTCATTGGCTGTGAGTTATAATCATCAACATTAACAGAAATAAACTCTTGAAATAGATCACTCTGTGTGTAATGACTCTATATAATATATGTTTCACTTTATGAATTGAATTACTGAAATAAATTAGCTTGTTTATGATATTCTAATTCATTGAGATGCATCTGTA
>JARQOC010003676.1:0-14812 GCA_033576535.1 Allobates femoralis | reverse complement strand
TTTCTGCCTGTGTTCCCAGAGTGTTTCCTTGCTCTTCTGCCCTTCAATCTCTTGGAGGGGGTACATCTAGGTGAATCATTTCCAGGATCTTAGCAAGGTATGAGACTAAGAGCATCCCCAGCTTCTAGGTAATCATGGGAAAAGGATTAGCCTAGGGATTCTTAACTGGAGGGTCAGGTAAGGTATACACTGTCCCTGCTATCTGACAGTCACAGGCATAAAATAGGAAGGGGGAACAAGAGGCGCAATAGTGCCCTATCACTCAGACACTAAGAGATGAGAGGTATATTGTCAAAACCACTCACCTATTCCAGTTGTGATGACCCACAACTGGCTTGAAGGCATATAATCAATACCGGCTGCTGCAGGACCTCCACCAACCACTCGCACGTGGGAAGACTCTCAGGAAGCTGGAAGAGGTGTGTGACAGTCCGCGCAGACTGTCACACACCTTTTCCCAGCTTCCTGAGAGTCACAGGCATGTCAGTTATTGAGTTTTGATGTAAAATGGCCATAAATTGCATTCTGGATATATTTTATATTCATATATATATAATGGCTAATCCACTTAAAAATCCACAGTGAGATTTGTTACAGGTGTATTTTGTGGATGCAGATTTAGTCCTAGAAATTGCACACTTGGAAATATTGCAGAATGCATACAAAGACATATTAATAGGGAATTTAGATTGTAAAACCCAATGGGAACAGCAATGATTTTGTCTGTAAAGTGCCACAGAATTAATGGTGCTATATGAGGAAAATAACAAAATAAATGCAAAAAAACTGTTACATTGCAATCTGCAGCAAATCATCTCAAAGAAGCTTGGAAAACTGGTCAACTAAAGAGGGGTTACCCTAGTGATGAGAAAAACCAGCATCAGGTCCTTCTAATATGAAAGCATGTCATCATTAGAAATAGTACAAAATCACAACTTTCACCACCAGAGATAACGAGCAAACACATTGCAGGGAAAGTCTTTTGTCATTGCAAATCGCTCCTCGCAGTAATAGGAAAATCTGTATTCAATTAAAACAGATTTTACAGATATTACCCATAAATTGAGGATGATTGATCAGTCCAGGAGGAGAAAAGAGCCCATTTATGTCAGTAGATATATTAGATATAATAGATATATCTCATATATTACAAAGTTGCTATTGATTTGTCAAATAAAAATTATAATGACAGTTACCGATACTCTTTAAACAACCACCAGCTCTATGTATAAATCAGCGAGATAAAAAGAACGATGCAGCCAGTACCCATAAAAGAGAAATGTATTTGTGAAACGAACCTAGGAAATATAGATGTTTGTTTATGAGGCGGTCGACAGGGTAGGGGGTACTCGGATACCAGGATAGGCGGTTGCTTCGATGGGGGAATCATGGCTGGTCGGTTCCCAGTTCTGTGCCCTGGACCCTCAGTGGTAGGGGATGGGGGTGATGATGATGATGGAGGGGAAAGGAATGGTATCGTGATGCCACCTGTGGTACCTGGTAATAGGGTTACCTGCGCTGTGGCCGGCCACTGAGGTGATGGAGGTGCAGCTCAGAGTAGTACAGCTCCCCACAGGTGGAGCTTTACCTCAGGGCAGCAGGGTGGATGAGGGCAGTAGTAGTAGCGGTTCTACTGTGAACTCTGCAGGCGGTGGGGAAGCAGGCAAACACACACAATAGTCTTTAGTTTCAGTACCTTTTTACTGTTGTCCGGTAACAGGCACGGTCCACGAGGGTAACCAGGTGTTGGTGCAGCTTGGGGCATTCACCTTGGAGAGTTGTGAGGCCTCCTCTGTTAGTGTGTGCGTCTTTTTGGGGCAAGCTCTGCCTGTAGCTGAACCTGCTGCTTTTTCTCCCTCTCAGGGTGCTGTTCCACAACTGACAATGAGGACCTCTTTGTGGGATTCCTATCCTTGGCTAGGTCCCTTGTCCTTTACTTTCTCAAGTTTGGATTCATCTATTCGTTACTTCAGGGGGACTGGATCCTCCTGATCTGTCCAGATTATTACTGCTACTATATCTTATCAGCAGTTGCGGACTCCAGTGTCCAGGTAACTAAAGGGTTCACAAGTCTGTTCCCTTCTTCTTGCTTCTCCCACTGGCCTCCGTCCCTCTCCCTAGGGCTGAGCACAGCTGGGTCAGTGTCCCCTGGTTCTGGGCCTGCTTGGTCCCAACATCCACCTCCTTCACTCCTTCCTCTTTGCTGTCTCTCTGGAACTCAACTGACTCCTCCCCTCAGGCCTGGATCTTTTATAGGGGTTCTGGCTTAAGGACAGCCAGTGGGGCTCCCCTCCCAGGTCTGGGTGTGGAAGGTGTTGCATGCTGTGTGTACCAAGGTGTATATCCCTCCCTGTACCAGTGGGTCCTGTGGCAATCCCCGCAGAGTGCCACATTTACAACCTCAAAAAACGTAAACATTTACTTGGGTTGGCTGAGCACATCAGTCATCACAAGGTAGAGCACAGAGGCTTTGTGTCCAAATGTGTTCAGTACTAAAAAAATATGATGACTTTGCTTATTGAAAATGAACATATTCATTCCAAGTACAACAACTGCAAATACAAACTACTGTATATACTGGGGTATAAGGTGATTTATTAAGCATTATTTTTATGCTGAAAAAGTCCCTCTCGGTTTAAACACGAGTGAGTGTCCCACGAGTGTGCTGTACGTGTCATCTCTAAGCAGCATTAAATCAATTTTACAAGACCAAATAGTTTCAATACCAATATATAATGTAAAAATTGGCTGCTACATGGTTGAGCCATATGGGCTGTGGGTTTTTTGTGCATGCAATTACTTGAACAAGCGAGTCACATCCGAAATACAGAAGAGAATGGTTCACACTGAAATCTTTTTCATGCAGATATTCGGGGGTCAGTGCAATAACAAAATAACCTGATCTAATTAGTTTTTTTTAAATGTTTTTATTCTCTGATTGTTAATTTTTTATTCTATATTTGTGTACATGATAATTGGGACAGTCATCATGCCCAAGTATTTAGAGATATGTATTATAGCAGCTACATGTGTGGATATGACTCTTCCATTTCCATGGGATGGTTGTCTAGGCATGCCCTGTGATCTGTCCAGAGATTGTCATGCGGGGCAGGGGAGGAGGTGAGCTGTGACCATCACCTATTGTGAATGGTAAATCCTGCGTCATCAATAGTTATATTTTACTAAGAGTCATAGGACTTCAGTCCATTGTCTGGATCAGAAATCTGTGATCACTGGAAGGGATGCTTACAAATCTCCTTACATCCTGGTATTCCTGGCTCTTCTTTTGATTAGCTGGGCTAGCATGACAGCATTGTTGCAGAGTGACACATAAATTACGTTGTGTTAGCACAGCCAATCAATAGAGGAGCTAGGAATGCTATGAGGTAAGGAGATTCAAGGTATTCCATCCAGCAGTCATAGATTACAGACCTGGTGTGAAGCTTATGGTCTCCTATGAACGCCAGCGATAGGCTGGCTTTCACAGGAGTACTGTAGTGACAGACAAGGGGGTCTTCAACAGACCCCAACTGTCATGGAAACCCATCTGTACCCCACAATAATGTCCCAGCGTGCCAATGGGCACCTGGAATGATGCACCCTGCTGCCAGTTCTACTCCTCCCGCACTGTTATAGGCAGATGATGGCTGAATGTGTGCAAGCCTCCATCAAAGTCAGGGACACAACATGATGTAACTGTACGTCATATGTCGTTAAGTGGTCAGGCTGCTCTCAGGTTAAATAGTAAAAACCTGCTGACAGATTCCAATTAATAGCTAATGACACATATTCTTAGGTCTTATTCAAGCCTCAATTTTTTTCATACATGAAAAAATGCAAATTGCCACATAGACTTTAATTGGTACATGGAATACATGGATAGAACCATGTGTAAAATAGAGGTCTGAATGGGGTCTTAGGATCACTTGGATTGGCCCCTAACTTTTTTAAATGTAGGATCCTTAATAATCAGCAGAATGCCGACTGGACAAGTCATATTTCGAGATCTGAACTTGCACTTTTTCTTCTTCTGTAATTACCAGGCTCCATACAGATTGTGCCCGGGTCATAATCTACCCTTTTATGTTGTCCTTTTATCTCTTACATGAAGGAATGGCCTATATATTCAGTCTATTGGCGTGGAGTTTATCCTTCCCCTGTGTGCACAGCTGAACTCTGAAATAAAATACTTTCCGTCTTATCGAGTGAGTGTTAATTTAACATGAAGCCCCAATATTTCCTGACATTTAGCTTCTAAATTCTTTTCTATTTAATAGAAAAATGTTCTACATGTTGATTAGCTACATGGTCAGTTATATGAAAAATAAACAGAAAAACATAATTACAATCTAATATATCCAATTATGTTTAAAATGTCCTAAATACATGTGCTGCTGCTCTATATTACATATTTACATAGGATAAAAAATGAAAAAGGTCCATAATTGTAAATATGACTCTTAAGCGGCTTAGACAGTTCTACAGTCTTCTTACTTCCTAGTTACTTGGGGGCGAGTTCTCCTCTTTGAATGAGTTCTTGTTAGGAGCGTAGTCCTACTACTCCCATCAATGGTGTGTCTGTGCTTGTCCTTGGTCTACACTGTTATCACTGAATATACATATAGAGTAAACAGGTACTTTGAACAAGAACACAGCTCAGGAAAGTGAGAGCCATGATGTAGAGAACTGCTCTGTAAACTGCTAATGCAGGAGGCTGAAATATTGTGTTTCTATAGGGCCAATAAGAGCACTGAAGAGTTGAGATGGAGGGGGAGGACGTTTAGCTGCTAACTGCTGCATAGAAATCAATTTGTAGGAGAGAGCTGACTGGTATGTTAGGAGTTAACACCTCACCTGGAATGTAGCTACTACATATACTCGGTCAGGGTCGGGAAGGAAGGGGGGAATAAGCCCCATGGGAACCAGCTGTATAATATGTAAGATAAAAGCACTCATTGCAGGAAAATGACAGCAGATAAAAACAGCAATTTGATTGTAATTTGCTTATTTTTATGCTGTCAAGCTAATTAAAGCAATTTAATAAAATGAGAATACCCTTTAAATTCAACTATTGAAGAGAAATCTTACAAAATCAGAGATGTAGCTTAGCTAAACTAACCATAAATGACATTATTCTGTGAAGCATTCCTATGGAAACCTCACATCACATTGTCACTATGACAGTTCCCAAGGAAAGGAAAATGTGTGCTACATTCTGTTACAGTTGTATATTCTGTTGTGCGGTGTATCTGTGCTTGAAGATACGGTAGTGAAGATCTGTGATCTTGGGGCTCCGCTAATTTACCAGAGTATAGCTGGTTACCAGATATATATCACTGGAAAAGCCCTGACATAATAATTTACAGAGAGAGATGGAAATCCAGAATCCAGAGCTCCACTGATCCTATCTTCTTACATGAGTATGGGACTTATCAGAAGATACTGTTCATTTAAAGGGAAAATATCATCAAATCTTTTATTGTTTAAATCAAGTTAAAAAACTTTGGTGTATTTTTATTTTGCAAGGTATAATCTGAATAAATAACCTTCATGGATTTGCAGCCACTGAGCCTCCTAATAGTCTGTCACTTTTTTTTTCATAGAAATCACTTTTCAGTAGTCATCTCATTATCGGCACAGGCAGGATTACATTGAAAGGTAGCAAATACAGATGTCACAAGTGTGTCCCACCCTGGAAAGACCTCTGGTGAGTCTGGAACTTGATGGATACAGTGCTTCATGGATCGCAGATCTATAACTTGTATTTACATGTATATTCTTTCTTTTAGTGCTGCAGGGGTTAAGGATTCTTTCATATCTGGATGTTCTTTGTAAACCTTTATCTCAGGTGCTGCTTTTTGATAACCACTCAGGAAAATCGCTGAAGCACTGCTATGCATAGCACAAGTGATCGAATGATCACAGCTTCAAGTCCCCTAAGGCTGAAGTCACACTGGCGTGACACTTGCGCAAGTGCAATGCAAGAAAAACTCACGTTGCACTCAGACCAGTTTTGCCCTATCAGGCAGGGCACACTGGTGCAAGTCCCCCGCTCTAAACTCGCATTCTGAGTTGAAAGCGAGTGCACGCAACTTTCACATGTGAGAGAGCAATAGAAGTGTATGGGTGCGAGAAAATCTAGCATCCATACACCACACTGTGTGCTAGTCACACGAGTGTGCTGTCCAAATCGCTTTAAACTTAGTGGCTGTCAAAGCCACCAAGTTTGAATGTGACGGTTTCCCGGTACAGTAATCATTAATGTTTAAGCGCTGTCACTGCAGTGCAGAAACATCATTGCAAAAACTCAGGTGGCAACAAAAGATTAAAGTGGCAACACACCAACAGCACATTAACCCTTCATACACCGGCTTTTATTAGCCGCATCTGCAGGCTCTGTGCTGACATGCAGTGCAGAGCTTGCAGAGGGGGTTAAAATGATGAATAAGCCCTATAACTTTAATCTTTTGTTACCACTTGAGTTTTTAACTATGGTGTGACAGCACTAACACATTATTGATAACTGTACCAGGAAACCGTCAAATTTAAACTCAGTGGGTTTGACAGCTGCTGAGTTTAAAATCAATGGAATTTGCTGTCCACAGACCTGAAGTATGTTTCAGGACCATGGACAGCATCACACTCACACGGACGACACACGCACTCACACCTCACACTCACAGCACACTCACATGCATACAGCCATGCAAACTCACCACATGCACTACACTGGCACCATACACACCAAAAACACACATATCACTCGCATCACTGTCGTGCTCCGTGTTTGATGCACGACAGTGTGCATCCAGCCTAAAGAGGACTAAAGCTGGCTTCACAACGTTTTTAAACAGATAGGCAAGGATCCAGTTTTGCCTCCCATGTATACCTATGGTGCCGGATTGGTCATATATTGCCATCCGTTTGTGTGAATTCAGTCTGGAATTCGTTTCTGTCCTGTTTTTTCTGGGAACCAAAATCAGAGACTGCATTGTTTTTGGGCGCACGGACAAAATGGACAGAAACTAATCCGGTGCGGTCCGGAGCACACATAATGGAAGTCTATGGTGCCGGATCTGGGTTTGTTTCCCGGATCCGGTTTTACTTACTGAGCATGCTCAGAAGAAATGCACTGCTCCTCCCAGCCCAATTTTTCTTCCGGCTCTTTCTCTCTCTGTCTTTCCCTCTGCACATATTTGAAATCACTATTTTTGTAAAGGTCTGATCTATCAAAATATAAAATAAAATAATCTAAAATGTGAGCAGTGGAAGGAGAAAAACAATCGAACTGCCACAAGGAAATTTTTTTAGCCACTGCAACACAGCAATAAATTACAATAAGAGGTGATCAAAATATCATATCTATTCCAAAATGGTATCAGTAAAATCATCAGCTCAGTGTGCAAAAAAAGGCTCTTACACATCCAGAAAACTGAAAATATTACGGGTCTTGGAAAATGGCATCACAAGCAATATTTATGTTTTTTTATTCTTCATTTTATTAAACAAATTTCTGAATTTTTTTTATCACAAAATTTTTTAAAAAACTATATATGTTGGGTATCTGCATAACCGTACTGACCTGGGGAATCATACTGCCAGGTCAGTTTTACCATGGAATAAACATGGTTAACAAAAAAAAAAAAAAATGATGAAGTGCACTTTTTTTTTATTTTAATGTACCGTATCTGACAGAATTGCAGCGGTGTCAATACTTTTGGCCACAACTGTAGATGGCACTGCTACACGCACATGTAGACAAACAGCTCTACTACATGCACTCTACACATAGTACACACACAGCTCTGCTACATGCCCATAGACATAAATGGCTCTGGTACACGCACATGTAGACACACAGGTCTGCTACATGCACACTACACATAGTACATACACATAGCTCTACTACATGAACATACAGATACACACACACACAGCTTTACTACATGAACGTACAGATACAACACACACAGCACTAGTGCATGCCCAATTCATGGACATACAGATGCACGTAGCTCTGATACATGCACACTACACATAGACATACATGTCCATAGACATAGATAGCTCTGCTACACGTACATGTAGACACACAGCTCTGCTACATGCACACTACACATAGACATACATGCCCATAGACATAGATGGCTCTGCTACACGCACATGTAAACACTCAGCTCTGCTACATGCACACTACACATAATACACATACATATCTCTACTACATGAACATAAAGATACACACAGCACTGGTACATGCCTAATTCATGCACATACAGACACATGCAGCTCTGCTACATGCACAGTACACATAGAGATACACATATGGCTCTGCTACATGCACACTACACATACAGATACACAAAGGGCTCTCTTAGGCTAGGGTCACACTTGCGTCAGCCCTTACAGTTGATGCAGGTGCTAAAAACTTAGAAATTTTCCCTGCAGCGCATAGCATTAATACTATGCACTGCCAGAGAACGTTGCCCCATAGAAACCCTTTGTTTACCTTAGCAGCGGCCAAACTGGACGTGTGCTTTATCACAGTGCACAAGAAACGCTGTCTGCAGCGTTTTCCTGTGCGCTGTGATAAAGTGCACTCACTGTGTGGCCGCTGCTAAGGTAAACAAAGGGTTTCTATGATGCAGCATTTTCTGGCAGCGCATAGCGTTAACATTATGCGCTGCAGGGAAAATTTCTATGTTTTTAGCGCTTACATCAGCTGTAAGGGCTGACGCAAGTGTAACCCTACCCTTACATGGACACTACATACCCAACTCTGCTATATGTACAATGCATACACATACAGACACACACAGCTCTGCTACATGCACATACAAACACACACATACCTGCTACATGCACATACATATACACAAATACAGATATACACAAATACACACACATACAAACACACACAGATATAGATACACACAGAGACACATACAGACACACACATACATACATAATCAAACACACAGACACACACACACACACACAGATTCACACACATACACATAAAGACACACACACACACACACACACACACACACATATTACTACATTCAGATGATCTTGATCCGTGCAGACCAGGTGAGGAGCTAGTGAGAGCTGCATGGAGGCTGCAGATTGCAGAAGTTAAGCAGAAGCAGTTTCTTCCAGGACCTTGATTTCAGTCATGTGATCAGTCACATGACTGGAACTGGCAGGTCTTTTGGCCTCCATTCAGCTCCCGGTAAGCTTTCTCTCCTGTTGTGTACCGATCACATAGATCAGTGCAGAGCAGGAGAGGAGAGAGGAAGAGAGGGCAGCTGTGTGTGAGTATATAATATAGTGCCTGCAGACTAGACGCTATTTTCCATGTGACATGTACCTCTTAACCCCTTCACGACTTTTCATGTACCCATACGTAATGGTCTGGAATGGGTTCCCAACCAAAGACGTATTGTACATCATGGCAATCATGTGGGGCACAGGAGCTATGCCGGCACAATTGCTGCTGGGAGCGCGGCTTTTGTGATATCTCAGCTCCGATTGTCACAGCAAGGGATGGAGCCCGCAACACCCATGGCTGTTTAACCCTGCAAATGCTGCGATCAATAGTGATTGCAGCATTTAGGAGGCCCCCACCCGGTTGGGACCCGGCGGCAGGATCATAGAGTCCCGATTGTTACCATGGCCACTTAATTTTTTATATAAGATACAGATTGTGCTTTGTATAAAAAAATTGCCCATTTAAAAAAAATTTTAATAGAAAAATCTGATTTAATCAATGTTATTATTAGTGATGAGCGAGTACTAAAATGCTTGGGTGCTCGAAGCTCGGGCCGAGCATTCCGAGATACTCGTGTACTCGGCCCGAGTACCGAGCCCAATGTTATCCTATGGGAGACACGAGTATTTTTATGAAATGACTGCCGGCAGCATGGAAAAACCCTAAAAATGTCACAAAAGTCTCAGAAGAGTGCTGAAATGACATGGAAACACCATGGGGAAGACCCCTGGAAGCATTTCTCACTCAAAAGTCACAGCTCTGAACAATCTTGTCCGAGTTTCACGCCAATTTTACCAAAATGCCAAAATGATACCAAAATTAATATTTAGGGTGGAAATGTTAAGGGCACATACCCAATAGTAAGATTCAGCTGGTGTATATTACTTTTTGTGATTACATGAAAGATTTTACGTGAAAACATTGTGCGGCACTCCGATGTCCCTGAGAAGAGACGTACATGAAGCCCTGTCTTGAAATAATGTGCCCATTTTGAGGAACTGGGTCTATTGTAGTATTTTCCTTTGCCAGGGCAGTCCAAAATTTGGAGGTTCACCAATGCCCCTGGATAGAGACGTGCATGAGGGCCTGTAAACCTGAAGTGGGTGTATAGTAGTATAGCCCTTTGGCCAGGGCAGCCAAAAATTGGGAGGTTCAACAATGACCCATGCATACAGACATGTAGTAGGGCCTGTAACCCTCAAGTGGGTGTATTGTAGTATAGGCCTTTGGCCAGGGCAGCCAAAAATTGGGAGGTTCAACAATGACCCATGCATACAGACATGTAGTAGGGCCTGTAACCCTCAAGTGGGTGTATTGTAGTATAGCCCTTTGGCCAGGGCAGCCAAAAATTGGGAGGTTCAACAATGACCCATGCATACAGACATGTAGTAGGGCCTGTAACCCTCAAGTGGGTGTATTGTAGTATAGGCCTTTGGCAGGGCAGCCAAAAATTGGGAGGTTCAACAATGACCCTGGATACAGACATGCAGGAGGGCCTGTAAACCTCAAGTAGGTGTATTATAGTATTGCCCTTTGGCAGGGCAGCCAAAAATTGGGAGGCTCCACATTGTCCCAGGATAGAGACGTGCAGGAGGGCCTGTAACCCTCAAGTGGGTGTATTGTAGTATTGCCCTTTGGTAGGGCAGCCAAAAATTGGGAGGTTCAACAATGACCCATGCATACAGACATGTAGTAGGGCCTGTAACCCTCAAGTGGGTGTATTGTAGTATAGGCCTTTGGCAGGGCAGCCAAAAATTGGGAGGTTCAACAATGACCCTGGATATAGACATGCAGGAGGGCCTGTAACCCTCAAGTGGGTGTATTGTAGTATTGCCCTTTGGCAGGGCAGCCAAAAATTGGGAGGTTCAACAATGACCCATGCATACAGACATGTAGTAGGGCCTGTAACCCTCAAGTGGGTGTATTGTAGTATTGCCCTTTGGCAGGGCAGCCAAAAATTGTGAGGTTCAACAATGTCCCAGGATAGAGACGTGCAGGAGGGCCTGTAAACCTCAAGTGGGTGTATTGTAGTATAGCCCTTTGGCCAGGGCAGCCAAAAATTGGGAGGTTCAACAATGACCCATGCATACAGACATGTAGTAGGGCCTGTAACCCTCAAGTGGGTGTATTGTAGTATTGCCCTTTGGCAGGGCAGCCAAAAATTGGGAGGCTCCACATTGTCCCTGGATAGAGACGTGCATGAGGGCCTCAAAACATTTTTCCCATTGAAAAGGAGCAAGTATCCTGTCGTTGTAATGGCCATTCAAAAAGAATGGGCGTAAAAATTTACCACTGGGGGTATACCTGAAACAACAGCCTAACTATTGTAACTTTCATCATGGTGGCATATGAGGAGAAGGAGCAGCAGTCCAGCGATTAGCCAAGGAAGAGGAAGACGACGTGTTGGATGATCCAGTAGCTGACCCAACCTAGCAGGAGGATATGCAGAGCGAGGACAGCAGTGCACAGGGGAAGGGAGGCTTAGCATCCCAACAGGCAGTACGAAGCAGGGTCGGGTCCGCAGGCAGAAGGCAGGAAACCGTTCCCCGGAACAACAACATGACACAAGGTGCCTGTGCAAATGTTAGGTGTTCCCGAGTCTGCCGAGTCTGGCAGTTTTTTAAGTTGGCTCCAGATGACTCTAAAAAGGCCATTTGCAACACCTGCCATGCCAGCAGCAGCAGGGGTACGAAAACTAGCAGCCTGACTACCACCAGCATGATCAGGCACATGTCAGCCAAGCACCCGACTTTGTGGGAAGTACAACAGAGTCGAGGAGCGGTGCTTGCTGATGTCACTGCTACGTCTTCGCGTGTTGTGCGTGCGAGCCAATCCCCTGTACATGCTGGCCGCGAACAAGCCTCCGGCCCTGCACCTGAAGTTGACCACGCACAAATAACCCCACCATCAAGCACGTCCTTGTCCCAGTGCAGCGTTCAATTATCCATTCAGCAAACCTTTGAACGCAGGCGCAAATACGCTGCCAACGCCCCACATGCCACAGTCCTGAATTATCACATTTCGCGACTCATAGCGGTAGAAATGTTGCGTTTCCGGCTGGTGGAGACGGAAGCATTCCGCGACCTGATGGCGGCTGCTGTCCCACGTTACTCGGTTCCCAGCCGCCACTATTTCTCCAGATGTGCCGTCCCCGCATTGCAGTACCAAGTGTCCAACAGCATCACACATGCCCTGAACAACGCTGTTTCAGTCAAAGTCCACCAAAAGACAGACACGTGGAGAAGTGCTTGTGGGCAAGGCGGCTACATCTCCTTGACAAAACACTGGGTTAATATTGTGGAGGCTGGGACACAGTCTGAGCGAGGGACGGAACACGTCCTTCCCACAGCAAGGATAGCAGGCCCTACCTCTGTCAGGGTTTGACCGACACTCTACAGCTCCGGAATGTCATGCTCTTCATCCTCCTCCTCATCCTCATCCACTGTACCCTCCACACCAGTCCCAAGCTGGAAGCACTGCAGCACTGCCTCCGCGAAGCGGCAACAGGCTGTGCTGAAGCTAGTCTGCATAGGTGACAAACCCCACAATGCAGAAGAGGTGTGGACAGCTCTGAAACAGCAGGAAGATCACTGGCTCACACCTCTGAACCTAAAGCCAGGAAAGGTCATGTGTGACAATGTCCGGAACCTGGTGGCAGCTTTCAGGCGAGGCCAGCTGACGCATGTTCCATGCGTGGGCCATGTGCTCAACCTGGTGGTTCAGAGGTTTCTAAAGTCATACCCAGAGCTGTCTGAACAGCTGGTAAAAGTTCGCCGTCTGTCTGCACATTTTCGCAAGTCACCTGCTGCTTCAGCCGGCCTTGCCGGCTTTCAGCGCCGTTTGCATCTTCCGGCCCACAGACTGGTGTGTGATGTCCCCACGCGTTGGAATTCAACTCTGCACACGTTGGTCAGGATATGTGAGCAGAAGAGGGCAGTTGTGGACTACCTGCATCACCTAAGCCGTCGGGAAATGGGTCAAACTCCACACATAACACCTGAGGAGTGGAGATGGATGTCCGACCTATGTACCGTCCTCCAAAACTTTGAGGACTCCACCAAGATGGTGAGCGGCGATGACGCCATTATTAGCGTCACCATACCACTACTCTGCCTTCTAAAACGGTCTCTGCTGAAAAACAAAGAGGATGCATTGCAGGCCGAGCGCGATGACTTGGAGCAAGAAACAGTAGTGGGTGTGGGTGAAAACACACAGCCCAGCCTCATCTCATCACAACGTGCAGTGGAGGACTATGACGAGGAGGAGGAGGATGAAGACATGGAGCAACTCTCTGGCCAAATTGAGGATATGACATGCACACCAGTCATACCCTCGATTCTGTGTGGCTGGCCAGAGGACAGTGGAGATGAGGAGGAGGAGGAGGAGGACAGCATGTTCAGTCATCGTGTTGGTCTGGATACTGAAGTGATGGCTGTTAAGAGTCTGGCGCACATGGCTGACTTTATGGTAAGCTGCCTGGCTCGTGACCCTCGCGTTCACAACATCTTGGCCGACAATCAGTACTGATTGGCAACACTGTTAGACCCGCGCTACAAGGAGAACTTTATGTCTCTCATTCCTGAGGCGGAGAGGTCAGCCAAAATGCAGCATTTCCAGAAGGCCATAGTCACGGAAGTAGGCAAATCATTCCCCTCACAAAATGGTAGCGGCATAGGTCAGGAATCGGTGGACAACCAAGGCGTACGGCCGAGAGGGGCACAAGTCCAATCCGCCAGAGGTAGGGGAACAGTCTTTACGATGTGGGACAGTTTTCTCAGCCCCTCACGTATCACAGCCCCTGAGGTGCGGGGTAGTGCCACAAGAAATGCTAAGTTTGGCCAGATGCTGAAGGAGTACCTTGCAGATCAAACAACTGTACTGCTAGATTCCTCTGTGCCTTACAATTATTGTGTCTCCAAGCTGGACACGTGGCATGAATTGGCTCTCTACGCCTTGGAAGTCCTGGCCTGCCCTGCCGCTAGCGTTTTGTCAGAGCGTGTTTTCAGAGCCGCAGGTGGAATCATTACTGACAAACGCACCCGCCTGTCAACTGAAAATGCTGACAGGCTGACTCTGATCAAGATGAACAAGGGTTGGATTGGGCCAGACTTCACCACACCACCAACAAATGACAACTGAATTTAAATTTTGTTATGGGAATTTGCCATGTACCTCCACTCACCCATGGGTACACACTTCTGGACTTCATAGTGTCCAAGTGTGGGATCAGTAATGTCCGTGGACGTGTACTCGGCCTGGTGGTAGGAAGGAGGATCAGGTTGGGAAATGTGCGGTGCAGTATCACGGCTACTGACACTTGACCGTGTGGAAGACAGGGTGTTTGTGGAGGTGCCAATCTGACTTGAAGCATTATCCGCTATCCAAGTAACAACCTGTTGACACTGGTGTTGGTTCAAGAGCGGTGTACTGCAGCGGGCCCCAAGAATTTGGGACAGGACGTGTGAGCGAGTAGATGTGCCCCTTTCTTGTTACAAAATTAGTGCTTGCACACGACCTCGGCCTCTGCCTGCACCACCA
>JARQOC010003675.1:0-14812 GCA_033576535.1 Allobates femoralis | reverse complement strand
CTTTTGTTTTGGGATCCCTTTCCCCTTTACGGGCCACCTTCCACTTCACTTTTCTCCCCCGACTGACAAACCCGTCACTCCTTCCCCAGTTTTCCCCTTACTACACCGAAGCTCCTCCCCCCGGGGACTGGTTCCCCTTTAGAAACCCCAAAAGGCCCCCTTTAAACCCCAAGGTCCCCAACCCCCAGGCCTCAAGGCCCCCCAAACAGAAAAATTTTTTTTTTTTTTTTTCCCTTTGGCATTTGACAATTGGAATCACCACCTGTGCAGGAGTTTGGGAATTACCAACGGGTCAAATTTCTAAAGGAAATAATGAAAACCTGGCCCCCGTTGGGTGGGCCTTAGGACTGGAGTTGGGGACCTCTGCCCTAACCGAAGTGTATGAAAAGCAGGGATGAGGCCCCCAGATTAACATTATCATACTTTGGTGACCCGGGGTATGCCACAACCCAATATGGGGGTAGTACCCCTTTAGGTTGTGCCCCTGACAATAGGGGGCCCCCACCTTTCCCTCTTTAAAATTATCAATATAGAATAAATGGTAAGTTGTTTTTTAAAATGGGGGCCCTGCCCACTGATCCTGATAACAAGGCTGTGCAGAGCGCCCCTCTGAAAGGAGCAGGTGCCTGACATACTCACCATCACCCCATTTATTCTTCTATGAGGCCCCTTCCCGGAAAAACCCCTGTAACTCCCGGGTCTTTTTTCCCTAACCTGTAGAGAATGAATGGAAAAAGGGGTACACATTTCAAATTTTGGCGCCCCCCGTTTGGGTTTTGGTCGCCACTATTATTTCCCCCCTAAACCTACAGGTGTCATCGTCTCCCCCAGGAAGAAGTGAAAACTTTGCTGAGACCCACAACACACCCAACACAACCTGAACTCCAGGCCAGGGAGATGCTGGGCGGAATAGACTCACATTCAGAGCAGTCCCCACCTAAATCCTGGAGGGAGAGGTTAGGTGAGGGGTGGGGGGCAGAAGAGAGTAGGACACGTCCTAGAGAAGTCAGAAGCTGGAGAGAGAGCAGGACACACATGGGTCAGCTGCGAATCCCAAATCCGAGGACCCAAATCTGCAGCCGGCCGTCCAGGTAAAGCAGAGGAACTAGCTGCACAGGAGTACCAGCCCCAATTCGGTCTGGATATCTTCAGGACCAGCTGAGAAACTGGAGGTCACTGGGCTGCATGTACAGTGACTACCATCATGAACTCTCCCAAGGCTAAGGAACTAGATAGGGTCAGGAGGACTTGCAAGGCAGTCGAGCAAAGGACCCATAATAAGCTGCCTTCTGCTACTTCTAACCACAGGACACTAGGAGGACAAGGGGTAGTGTGGCAGCCTGGTTGGGGCACCACAGGAACTCTTAGGACACGGATGGAAAGTACACAGCAAGCAGACCCTACTAACTAACAACACCTTTCACCCCAGGCCTGTAGGGGGAGCTCCACTGGTTGCCTTAAGCCAGTTTCCCCTATAAATACGGGTCCTGGAGGGAGAAGCACCAGAGTGTGCAGTCACTTCAGAACTGTAAACAGCTAGGAAAGCTGACCTGGTACTGGAGCCACACTAGGCCCATACCAGTAACACCTGGAAAGTGGTAGACCCTTGGAACAGGGGTCATAGGAACGGGAGACAGATACCGAATAGGGGCAGAGGAGTCATCCAGACTCACCCTAAAGAAGTCCGGTCACTGGGTCCGAGCTACAGGAGCCGCAGTGCAGACTGTAGAGAACCCAGCACCGCAGCAAGGGGGTTTAGCTCCCTGGACGCCCGAAGCACCACCAAATGAGAGCCCGGAGTCGAGAATTCGATAGTATTCCTGTAAAGTGCCCTCAGTGCAGGAAACCCGGGTGTAACAAGTCACACCAGAAAGTGCAACTCCGGTTTGGTTGGGTTTCATGCCTGCCAAATCCCACAGAAGCTATGTACACTAGGAAGCCTATACCACTGCTTGCTGTGGAACTCCTGAAGTGTCTACTTCATCCCCGGTTGAGTGTACCTGTCAACACCAGTAAAAGGTACCGAAAAGACTTTGTGTGTATGTGTCCCTCATTCCGGTCGCACAACACCGACCGCGCAACCATATTCCCTTCAACTCCTTTAAGTGACTCCGGGGACTCCGCTCATCCTGTGGGGAGCGTCTTCCATATAGCTGCAGCACATCCCCCGGAGGCCCAAGCAGCACCGGTGCAGTCACCGGACTCCCACAGGTGACGTCACGAGACAAACTTTATTCCCAAACTACCTTTCTCTTTTCATTGACCACCGGGCCCTTTTAGCCTCCAGCACCGAACCATGACAGTAACAAGTGCCTGGGGCCTGAGCACCCGGCTAAGGTGAGTCAGTAGCAGTGTCAGAGAGCAAAAGGGCAGTGAGGAAGGCCATATTTTCCTGTGTCTAAGTAGAGTGGACCCAAACTACTTGTGAGCTGGCCAGGCTGCAACCCTGGTGAATACAGTTCCCTGGCTGGGTTATGACTGCGCTGAACTTCAGTAAAGGTGACCGGTAAGAACTGCAAGAACCTTTGTCTGTCTACTCTACTGCGCATCTCTGCAGTTTCTACTACTACAACCACCATCATCATCACTAGTTCACCATCATTACACCCCAGGGTCCCGCTCCATCTGAGCGGAGTGCTCCAAATAGCTGTTCAACCACCTATCCCCTAGGGCAGGGGTCTCAAACTCGGCTGGGTTGGTGGGCCGCACATAGAAAAAAATTGATATCGGGGGGCCGCATTCATTGTGGGACTAAGTGACGTTTTAGCAACACCAGAATTGTTTGCTTAATGTAGTAATGCCAAAATCCTGATCCCTTTCTTGTAGGAATGTCCTCACCCTAATCTCCTTTATGTAGGAATGTGCCCATCCTGGTCTCCTTCTTGTAGGAATGTCCCCATCATATATTAATGTCATCCATCCTGGTCCTCTTCTTGTAGTAATGTCCCCATACTGGTCCCCATCGTATATTAATGTCAACCATTCTGACACTCATCTTGTACTAATGTCCCCATCCTGGACCTCATCTTGTAGTGATGTCCCCATCCTGGTCTTCTTGCAGTAATGTCCCCATCCTGGTCCTCTTCTTGCAGTAATGTCCCCATCCAGGTCCTCTTCTTGAAGTAATGCCCCCATCCTGGTCCCCTGCTTGAAGTAATGTCCCCATCCTGGTCCTCTTCTTGAAGTAATGCCCCCATCCTGCTCCTCTTCTTGAAGTAATGTCCCCAACCTGGCCTTCTTGCAGTAATGTCCCCATCCTGGTCCTCTTCTTGAAGTAATGTCCCCATCCTGGTCTTCTTGCAGTAATGTCCCCATCCTGGTCCTCTTCTTGAAGTAATGTCCCCATCCTGGTCCCGTGCTTGAAGTAATGTCCCCATCCTGGTCTTCTTGCAGTAATGTCCCCATCCTGGTCCTCTTCTTGAAGTAATGTCCCCATACTGGTCCTCTTCTTGTAGTAATGTCCCCATCCTGGTCACAGAGCCCACGGGACTGTGCACACAGAGCCCAGTGCACACAAAGCCCACAGCGCACACAGAGCCCACAGCACATACAGAGCCCACAGCGCACACAGAGCCCACAGCGCACACAGAGCCCACAGCGCACACAGAGTCCACAGCGCACACAGAGCCCACAGCGCACACAGAGCCCTCAGTGCACACAGTGCCCACAGTGCACACAGAGCCCACAGCGCACACAGAGCCCACAGCACACACAGAGCCCACAGCGCACACCGAGCCCACAGTGCACACGGAACCCACACAGAGCCCACAGTGCACACAGATCCCATAGCGCTCACAGAGCCCACAGTGCACACCCTCAGTGCCTGGACCCTGCCTCACTGTCTGTGCTGCTGTGCCCCCGCCGGACCCAGTAATCGTCGCTTAAGTTACAGTACCATACCGGCGCCGGTGATGAGCTGCCTGGTCCTCCGCCGCGGGATCTTCCCCTGATGACGTCCGGCAGCAACTCCTCCTCACTGCTCTCAGGGCCTCGCTCGCACTCCACAGAAGTGACAGGGCGGGATTCTGAGACCTCCGCAGGCCACCCGCAGCAACCGGAAGTCTGAGGTGGGTGGGAGATGCTGAGGTGCGTGGGAGGAAGATGCTGAGGTGGGTGGGCGGAAGAGTCTGTCTTCCAGTCACCATCATCATCAAAATATTTTTATCATCATCATACACACACAGCCACCATCATCATCATACACACACACATGTTGCACCCCAGGGCATGGGGTACTCGGGTATCAGGCGGCAGTGAAGGGGTTAACTTTGTCACAGGGAATGGTAGCCGCGCCTGATCCCATATCCTGGGGGTGATGCTCTTGAAAAAGGGTATTTACTGGGATTATGTACAAGTTAGTCGTGACGCCACCTACAGTACCTGGTGAGAGATCACCAGCGCCGCTACAGTCCTCCGGAGGTCGAGGGTATTGCGGCAGTGATGGTATAGTCCTCCGCAGGCAGGACTGGGACCTCCGGGCAGCATAGTGAGGGTGAACAGGTTGCAGCAGAGCTGAGATTGTGGAGGGAGAGTAAGAATAGTCTGTAGAGGAGCACTGTGAGTGAGAGGGAAGGATGCACACACACACAGAAGAAGTCTCTTTACCTTTTTACTGATGTTAGTCAGGTAAATAATCCAGGACACTGACGGGTGACCGGGCTGCACAGTGGGCTCCAACAACAAGTGGGTATAAGGCCTCCTTCCTTTGTGAATTTGCTGAAGCACAGTCGATTATAGCCTGACTTGCCTCCACTCTCTTCCTTTTGCCTGTCACTTTCTCCTCCTGTGCGGTCTCCAGGATAACCTTCTCATGGACACTGCAGTGACCTGCTGTTCCTGGCTCCGTCTCATTGACTCTCCTGGGAGACCGGGTAGCTGAAGCTCCCACGGTGTGATGGGGTTTTCTGTGGGCCTATAGTTCCCCTACTGATGCGGATCCCCAATATCCGGCTTTCTCCTGGAACGAACTCTCACGTTGAGCTTCTTGTTCCTTGCTTCTATTCTAGCTCTGAGCTCCCTGCCTTCAGTCCCACTTAGGCTTGTGGGATGCTGAAGGCAACTCCGGGTCACTGGCTCGGGCCTATATGCAGCACCGAACACCAGGACTTCCCTGCAGCTCTTCTAGCGTCTGAACACACTGTGACTAGCTCCTCCCCAGCAGCAGTATATATAGGGGATCTTGCCTAAGGGCAGCAAGTTGAGCTCCCCCTACTGTGCCGGGGTGGAAGGTGTTGTTCGTAGTAAGTACCTGCTGTGGAAACCCAGCTGTGCATTAGAGAGATCTGTGGTTACTTGCGTGAGCAGGGCGCCACACACACACACAGCCACCACCAACATCATACACACACATCCACCACCGTTGTTATCAATCATCAGTCACACACAGTCACCACCGCCATCATCATCAATCACACACAGCCACCACCATGATCATCATCAGTAACACACAGCGACCACTGCCATCATCATCATCATGTCACACACAGCCACCACCACCATCATCATCATCAGTCACACAAAGCCATCACCGCCGCCATCATCATCAGTCATACGCAGTCGCCACTACCATCATCATCAGTCACACACAGCCACCACCGTCGTCATTATCATCAGTCACACACAGCCATCACCATGATCATCCGTAACATACAGCGACCACGCCATAATCATCATCAGTCACACACAACCACCACTGCCATTATCATCACACACAGCCACCACCATCATCATCAGTCACACACAATCACCACCGCCGCCATCATTTCAGTCACGCACAGCCATCACCGCCACCATCATCATCACTCACACACAGCGACTACCGCCATCACCATCATCAGTTACAGACACGCACAGCCATCATCATCAGTCACACATACACAGCCATCATCAGTCACACACACAGCCATCATCATCATCATTATTCACACAAACACACACACACACATACACAGCCATGATCATCATACACACACAGTCATCATCATCATGTCATACACATACATACACAGCCATGATAATCAGTCACACACCCAAAGGCATTATCATCATCATCAGTCACACACACACACAGACATCATCATCAGTCACACACACACACACATACACAGCCATAATCATCCACACACACACAGCTATCATTAGTCACACACAGCCATCATTAGTCACACACAGCCATCATCGTCACACACACACATTCTGACCTGGCCTATGCTCTGTCTTGTTCCCTCGGCTGCACCCACCGGCAAAGCATCTGACGTCCCCGCTGCTGAGCTCGGGTTGAACGCAGCCGTCAATTAGTTCGCCCTGACCGCTGATTGGACTCCCCCTTTGATTGCTTCTCCCTGGCGGCGTCTCCAATGCGGAAGTCCGGCCAGCGGCGGACAAAATATTTCAACTGTAGCTGGGGGGCAAAGTAAAAGTGCGGCGCTGGCGGGGGCAAAGTAAAAGTGCGGCCGCCGGCGGGTGCAAAGTAAAAGTGCGGCCGGCGGCCGCTAAATGGAGGGCAAGCATTAAGTGTTGTGCACAGTGTTTGAGATCCCTGCCCTAGGGACTACCTTATGTAGTGCTGGTCATCCCTGATCAGAAACCTCAGATGGCATCACAATAAAAACTCTAACTTTTCCCTTTAAAATTCCCCCTTAACATGTCCGGTCAGAGCCACGGCTTTTGGGGAAGCCACCATGAACTGTAGACTGTTCCCTGGATTGTCCGAGTACCCCGGCCCTTGTGACCGAGACACTAGAATTCCCTTTAAGGCAGTAAGTAACACATGAAACTGAAGCCTAGTCTAACCTACAGATACCAGGGATATAGCTCTTGTCAGAATGAGCATTATAATGGCGGCTTTAGGATCGTTGCTTTTCTCTGCTACTGCTTCGGTCAGACTGCCTGAGCAGATAATAATAATATTTATTTTTATTCATTTATATAGCACTATTAATTCCATAGCACTTTACATACATTTGAAACACTGTCCCTCTTGGGGCTCACAATCTAATCATCCTATCTGTATGTCTTTGAAATGTGGGAGGAAATCCATGCAAACACGGGGACAACATACAAACTCATTGCAGATGTTTCCTTGGAGGGAATTGGACCCAGGACCTCAGTACTGCAAGGCTGCAGTGCTAATAACCCACCCCAGGGCCGTGGGGTACTCGGATCCCGGGCGCTGATTAACGGTGCTGTCACTGGTGGCCGATGCCCGGGGCCGTGGCCCTGGTGGTCGCTCAAAAAATGTGAAATAAAAGAACTTAAATAAAATAAAGTATGTTATGCAACCTACGGTACCTGATAATGTTACCAGCGCTGCTTTCAGACCTCCGGGGATGATGTCGCTGTTAATGAAAGTCCTTGTCCTTTAGTTACCAAAGTCCGAGAAAACTTTGTAGACAATTCTTCTAAAGCAGGGGCTGGGTTTATTATAGAGAATGCGACAAAGCAGATAGGATACATAGCACGGTGACACGCGCAAGTGTCCAGACACAAGATGGTATCACGATTCTGGCATTGTGGTCTGGCCCCGAACTATGGCATCAGGGCTTTTTTATACATATTTAAAACTAGGAGGCTACCTTTTGAAAAACAGGCGTTAAAGGTGACTTCATAGAGGCGTGTGTATATAACAAAGAGAAAGCAAAAGTTCAGTATGAGAACATCACTACTAATTACATTACAAGCTATACATCTGTATTTACCTTATCTATGATCATTAATCTCATCATGGCTCTTAGAAGATACACATAACTCTTAAAATATTGACAGATAGTAATTCTGTTTCAAATTACCTGGGTTACTGTTTTGCCGATCTCCCTACATCTCACCATGAAAAATAACAAAAAATACACAATATACTCTTCATAAGCTTCTGAGTGCATAGAACAGATCTAATTAGCTTCTCTCTGCTGGCTAATCACTCTGAGAGCATTTTTAATATTCTTTTTGGTCTGCTTTTCTAGCTTCAAAGCCCTATATACTCAATATCAACTATATACAAAATGGCTGTTCAGAACAACATCATGGCAGCTATTCTCTAACAGCTGCAGCCAGATGGTGTTGCTCCCCGTAGGTGGAGCAGGATCCCAAGGGCAGGGATGGATGAATGGATTTCTCACTGGAAGGCGGCTCTGCAGGTGGAGACTTGATGCAGACTCTGCTGTTGAGACTGGAATGCAGTTTACCAGCTTAATGGAAATGAGACACAGGAGACCTTCTTGCTCTGCACAGGTGTTTACTGGCAACTTTTTAAGGCATTTCTCACTGGTACACAGTCACGGGTAGCTATCCGGGTAGTCACCAGAGGATGCATAGTCTCCTTGAGGCCCTCTACGATGTTCCTTCAGGTTTTTACCTCTGTCCTCACTTTCTCTACCTCCGCTTTTACATGTAGGCTCCTGCTGCGTGAAGCTAAGCTGCTTGCCCTCTGTCTCCTGTGTGTGCCGCATGACAGGCAACTCGAGTCCTGTTTCAGGGGTCGCTCCTCGCTGAAGACCCCGGGCTCTAGTATGCTGCTTTGCCTCCTGACACTGTGTGGCTGGGAAACCTGGAATTCCCCACCTTCCGTTATTGACTGCCGGGATGTGTAACCCTGCACAGCCTCGGACCCGGAGTCCATTCTCTGCGCTTTCCTCTGAGGCGAGCACGACGCTCCTCGGCTCCCCCCAGGCTTTCCTCTCCTTCCTCCTCAGACTCACTCCATGGCCGTTCTGCCTGACGCCGTTCTCCCTGCAGTTTCCACTACATCTAAGCTCCTCCCACCGGGGCTGGGTCTCCCAGGCAAACAGGTTAAACTTTTAGACCCCTATTCTAGGTGTGTGAATGCAAGGATGAGGGCCTCAGATTAACATCACATCCTCTGGTCACTGGGATACCACACACACTGATCTGGGTATAGAACCCCTTTGTGGCGCACTGACCAGTGGGGCGCCACACTAACCACTGAGCCACCATGCAGGTCATATTAAGTTATAAATATTTTTCTAGAAAATCTTATGTTTGGATGATAAAATTGCAGGAATGTACCCGTGATTGTAAGATCTCTACTTTTCAGGAATATAAGTGTAATTAGTCGTTGAAGGAGATTGATTGGTTCGCTGTCAACATCCATTAAACAGGGCACTCACTATTTGCATGAGTAGATGGTTCATCATTCTCCTTTCAGAATAGTTTTCTATTATTAATAGATGTCATTTTTTGAACATTCATAGAAATCTAACACCCACTCAAAATTATATACCGTGTTTTCCCGATAGTAAGACCCCCCCGAAAGTAAGACAGGGTGGGGGGGGACGGGGGGTCTGCTAATGTAAGACCCCCCCCCCCGAATGTAAGGCAGGGTAGGGGGGAGGGGGGGTCTTACTATCGGGGAAACACGGGGGGGTGTACATACATACATACACACATACAGACACAAGCATACACATATATACACACCATACACACCACACACACAGTCACACACACACACATAGCACCGCTTCTTACCGGGTCCGGTGTGGGGTCCCCAATGGTCCTGTGCCGTCCTCTGTGCTCCGGTCCGGTCCCCGAGATGATCCGCTGCCGTCCGCCGTGTTCCGGTGCCGTTTTGCACCGGTATTGCCGGTCCTAGGCTCCATGGTCCCTGCTCTTCCGGAGTTCAGGCTGCAGCTCCGCCCAGGTCATAGTGTGGGCCAATCAGCATAGCGGCACTCACGTCAGAAGCAAGCGTCATCGGGCGCTTGCCTCTGACGTCATTGCCGCTATGCTGATTGGCCCACACTATGACCTGGGCGGAGCTACGGCCTGAACTCCGGAAGAGCAGGGACCATGGAGCCTAGGACCGGCAATACCGATGTAAAACGGCACCGAAACACGGCGGACGGCAGCGGATCATCTCGGGGACCGGACCGGAGCACAGAGGACGGCACAGGACCATTGGGGACCCCACACCGGACCCGGTAAGAAGCGGTGCTATGTGTGTGTGTGTGACTGTGTGTGTGGTGTGTATGGTGTGTATATATGTGTATGCATGTGTCTGTATGTGTGGGAATGTGTGGATGGATGGCTGCAGTGTGTGGATGGATGGATGGATGGTGGGGCCTCCAATGTAAGGCCCCCCCGAAAGTAAGACAGGGGGCCACTTTTGGCCACCAAAAAAATGTAAGACAGGGTCTTACTTTCGGGAAAACACGGTAGACGGCATTGTCAGTTTGCCTCGGCAGAAGTTGTTTTCAGTCTTGAGCCCAAATATTCCCTGATCTAATCATATACAATTCCCTTGTGGAAATGTGATTTATTTGCAAAATGATACATTCATATTGTGTGACAAAGTCTTACGTGTGTAGGAATACTGAACTAGGGCCCAAAGAGCATTGGGTTCAACATCCTCCATTTTAACTTCCTCCTGCTTGGCTTCGCGAACGTCACTGGTGAACATGGCTGCATGACAATCGACGAGGGATTCTCCGGTCGTTAAATTCTTGTGTTACCAACCCATTAAACTCTTTGTAAATAATACACGGACACTGCTTGCGACTTGGTTAAAATTTGGCCACAGCAGCCCTTTTATTACCTATTATTTACATACTAACCCAGGACACCGCACCCTGGTGTCCCAACATTAAACAATAGGTAACACAGTAATAATACAGTACGTAATACAAATACGTAACCCTGGATAAGCCTGGTCCAGAAGCCACCTACCACAATGAAACATTATCCCCGGCCGCAACACCGACCCGAGGGATTGTCCCTGGCCGCAACACACCGACCCCAGGGACGAGGTATTAATTACCGAGAATTAATACCCCTAAGTTGCAGAACCCCGTGCCTGCCAGTTATCTGAAACTGGAGCCACTATACCTTACTAGTGGCTCACCTCCCGTATACCATGATCCATTAAACCACAAGAGGTATTAATTACCAAGAACTAATACCCCTACCTTGCAGGACCCGTGCCTGCAAATTACCTGTAACCGGAGCCACTATACCGTACTAGTGGCTCCCCTCCCAACTACGATTATCCATTAAACCGCCTCTGGACCAGACCTACCCCCGTCACAGGACGGGCCACGTGACACCTTACGTGGACTGGACCCACCACCACCAACGCTTGCTCGGTACTTTCATGCAAGCCCGATATCCCCCTATCTGTTTGAAATAAATTAACACTATCCAACCTCCAATATTGCAGAGCCGATCACTCCACCTCCCGGTGTCTCACCATGACATCCCATTACTGGAGACAAGAGAGACACCACCCACTTGACTTTAACTTTAGCCTTGTTCAACATTTTTTTGTTTATTATTTTATTTTTACAAATCCGGAATACCCCTTGACAAACAGGCCATACTATCCAACCACATCACAAACCAACCCAGGTATGAATACTTCCATCGTACCAAATTGCACCTAATATCCCGCGTCAACTCCTGGGATGAACAAACCCAAGATCATTCCCCTCATGCAACCCGACTCCTTATAGGGTTGATCCACCCTACCACCATACTCAAGACCCTGCCCTAAGGTCCTACCCCTCCTAAAGACCACTTGAGCATCGAAGCCACGTCCTGCCCCAACTGACAGTCACATGTTCAAACATCGCCTTGCCCAGGCCCCAAAGGACACAAGCAACGACCCAGTATACACGCCCAATTATTACCCATAGTAATCAAAAACCGAGTTATAACTGCATCAGAATAAACACAACACATAAGCAATATGTTACCTACGACCCTTTTTCCCCGTGCCAGGCCATTTCCCCCCCAGCCACGTTACCTACCAAAGAGGCCGCACATTTAGCTAAAACCAGGCTGATTCCCAATTTCAAAACCATTGAGCCACCTAATTGTTCAATCCCAACCGTGGCACCTCTGTGTCAGCGCCAATCCTGACTGAAAGCAACCATCCTCGCCCGGCTGCTTACCCACCTTCCTCAAACATTCCCTTAACATAACCACAAACTGGCACGGTGATAGACACAAATTATCTCCCTGCCTGTAACACTGGGAGCCAAGTTAACCCACACTTACCTCCCCTGACAATTAACATTGGAAACCAGGAATAACCAAAGTCCTGGGAGACCATACACCACGAATATTCTCCCTCCTGAACTCAATCCATCTCTGACTCTGTATCAGCAACATTCCACTCCATCTGGCATTATTACCACATCCCCAGTGCAGAACACCTCCCCAAAAATCCTCTGGTCAAATCCTGCATCCCACGCAGCTTGAACCAAAATGCAATCGTTGCAACCTTCTGCAACACCATTGAGGCTGATTTATAAGTTACAAATTCATTCCCCCAACAAATGATAATACCAAAGAACCCAACAACCTCCACAGTAACCCCCATTCCATTCCTGAAACCTGCCCATTCCTGCCACCTTGCTGGAACGGCACCCTGTAGCCTCAATCACCAATCTCGGCAATAAACCCTTAACCCCATTGTTATCACTTTCCCTTAATCATCCAGGCCCTGCATATTCACTTCATGCACGCCAGGGATCAACTCCCAATTTACGAGACTGAAAGCGATACAATGAAGCAGCCCCCCCCCCATTTAATACTCCTGGTACGTACTTTGCAACCTCCCAATGCTCCATGAGAAACACAACCGAAGTAACAGACATAGAGACCCTACTAGACATGTTTAAACAACACATTAAAGCGAAGATCACCGGCAGCTAGATACACTGAAAACAAACCCTATGACCTAGGAAGTTAAGAGTTCCAGCTCCCACAATACCGCAGCTAACCGGTAAAATCTCCAATAACATCCAATCTGCACCTTTTTTTTTTTTTTTTTTTTTTTTTTTTTTTGCCACACATCTGATATTCCATAGAAAAAACACCCCACACAACCAAAACTCTCCCCTTTGACCCCAAATTCAACAAATGTGCCGGGCATGTCGCCCACCATACCAACTGCTAGGGACCTAGCAGTCAGCCCATGAATATAATCCTAGAAGTAAATTAAGTGCAGCCAACAAAACCGCACACTTTAACCCACATTTTTTATTTTGAAATGCAAACCGTCACAGAGCCCAAAAAAGGATGAACCTGCTGTCCCAACAGAAATGATCATCCATATAATATACTGACCAATACCAAACACATCTCACACTGCCCATGCAGCAAGACTGAACACATCAAATTATGAACAATAAACATAACAGCCCAGCAGTAAACAGTCAATGTATTATTCTCCATTCACATGCCGCCCAACAAATGCTGACTCTCCGTGTGCCCTGATAGCAATCAAAAAGCCATCTTCATGTCCAATATTTTACCATCTAGGCCCCCAAGTACAATTACACACACTAACTCCAATACCCCATCCACAGGTACATAATAACGGTCTCGCCAGTTCCGGCGCGATCCCCATCCTTACTGACGCCCCCAGTAGGGCACGACAACTGAATATGCCTAAACCTGCTCGACTCTCATCAGGCACTATTCCCGACGGGGATATCCTCAATTCTACCCTTGGCAGCCCCCTAAACAGACCTGCCCATCGACCCATTTCCACCTCCGTTAAACTTGCCATCCGCCTCCTCTGAATGCTCAATTATCCAGTTTATAACTACAGGATAAAAAACAACACCACCCCCTGACTCACCCGGTGTCCTAAAAACAAACCAAAACAAAACTAACTGTAAACCACTTCGCAGCTTTAGCGTCCCCATACCTGCTTGAAACAGCACTATAACCCTCACCATGGTACTTTCCTGTCCTCTCCACCTTCTGCGCTGTTCAATCCAAGCGCCCCCCCCCCAGACCCTCATATGAAAGAGGTCGAGCCGGGGAAATAATTATCACATCCACAAGGAAACGTCCTTTTAAACCAAAGCAGTCCTTGATGCAGAGTGTTCTTCTGCCAAATTGCTCGTCATAACCCCCACCAGGACAAGCTCCCCGGTAAAGGCTATTGGTCTTGCAGAAAGCAGCCATATACCAAAACAATGCGGAGCACCTCTGGCTTATGTTCCCCACTAGCCCTAGCTAAAAACACGAACACCTGAAGTGGGAGTAAAGAAAAAACCTGTTCACACACATCCCCTTCCAGAAACTGTCCCGTTCTTTCATCTCCAAGTGCACCCCGACAGGCCCTCAAAACACACATACAACTTTCCTTTAACCTATCGACCACTGCACCTCTTCGTCCACCTTGTCAGTCTCCTAAATTCCCCTTCCCGTCACTGCTGTCCCCAACAGCACCATTATCGACAGAACATTGCTACCAACCAGCAGCCCCCCACTGTGCTGTTTAGAACTTCCGACCCCACTTCCACCGGGCCAACCCATGCTCCCCACCGGGGACCGTAAATCCCGTCCTTCCGAACTGCCATCAGATTATGCACCCACACCAAGCTCCTACGTCCTACCACCCACCAACCTCTCAATCAGCGTGAATTGTAATGAAAATCTATTATCTCACCCAGCTGCCTCGGAGACCGTCTCCGAGCAGCTGAAACGCAGTCCTCCTCCATCTGGTCATCAGTAGTAAGAAAGCTCAGGGGACCTATGGACCCCCCAGGCTGCTGCCGAAATCCACAGTCTCTTCAGGCTGTAGACCACAATGGGCTGACCAGTCCCAAGCCCACCCTGCCGACCGCAGGAGGGCTGCTCTTGATCCTTTGAATGCCGGGTTCACCCCAGGACCACCTGTGAGGCACCGCAACTACTCCCTCGCTGGAGGGGATATCCTGCTGGGTTCGTCCCCCCTACCGACCGGGGAAGGGGGGAAACCGCTGCTGCCACTTGCTGCCCCTTACCCAAAGAGGACCAGCCCCCGGGTTCATCCTCCACTCCACTGAGAGACACCGCTCCC
>JARQOC010003674.1:0-14818 GCA_033576535.1 Allobates femoralis | reverse complement strand
TTTTGAGACTTGTCAAAGCTATTATGGTAACCCCAGAATTCTGGCTTCATAACGTGAATGAATCAGAACAAATGTGTTTTCCCTGATTTAATTTCTATGTAACTATTGTGGCGTACACACACACCTAGGGGACTGCTTGGCCTCTCATTAGGCTCATGAAACCTCCCAGAGAACTGCTTGGTCGCAGAAAACTGTGCAACAACTGGGTCTTCAAGTAAAACAAAGTCCAGCAGTTTATTATATATCCTCATAAACTGCACACAGTATACAGGGCATCCAAGAACAGGACAGGTACACTATGTCAGGCTGTCCCCTCTGACTGGAACAGACACCTGATTAGTCCATAACAGCAAACACTGACCTTTAGTCCATCAAAGGGATTGCTGGCTACAGTCTTTAACTGGGAAATGCCTCCTCAGTTATTGCGAATGCTGGTAAACCACCACCCTATTCCCAGGATCTTTCCTCTCCTGTGGTGAGAGGACCTTTCATGACCTCACCGCCCATGTGACTAAGAGGAAGTCTGCATATCTGTGTTCTGTCACACCCACAGGAGGATCCAGGTTAGACAGCCACTCCCCTGGCTTCCAACCTGCAGCCCCAACACATCTAATGCTGTACCAGAGCCCTGGAACCGCAAGTTCCAGCACCAACACTTGTGGGGCAGTCAACCGCTGCACCACATATTCCCCCCCTCATGTTCAAACCAGAAGGATTGAACAAACGAAACCCGGGGGCAGCACAACCCACAGCCACACAGGAGCCCATCATCTGTCGGGCAGTTCCCGGAACAGGAGATAGCCACCGTAGCCCCTCCCTCCCTGACCGACCACCCGTCAGCGTCACTGACTGTGTCTTGGTGCGGTCGTCACCATCGGGCATGGACATGTCACTCGTCAGAGTTGACTGTACGTCAGGCCCACCCCGCCTCCAGCAGTCAATATTGTAGGGAGAGTCATGTGCGTCGGCATCCACGGTCAGGCCTGATTCTGTCCTACGACGTACCCTATCAGGTCGTTTGAGTGGGCCTATCAGACTAGAGACACTGGAGGATGGAATTTCCCTACCCTGACTACATCCACTACTCTTAGGATGTCTATGGAGGTCTCCCCACTGGCGATTATCTACATCATCCGTCACCACTGGAGACCTATTACTCCCTGTAAGGCTTCTGGCTCTAGCTTCTGTCGTGGCTAATTTGGTGTTCGGAGGTCTCTTTCGTGGCCGAGCTCCACCATTCCCAGATGGCTGCCACTTTTCGAGGCTCACATGTCGCTGACTCTCAGCTCTCCATTTTGCAAGCTTCAGCCTTTCCACTTCTCGCAGGTGAGCCAAACGGTACTCTATCAGCATCTGTAGATTTCCCAGAGTGTCTTCCGTACCTCTAGCAAAGAGCGACACCGTGCCATCTGCTTCGGGTATCCAGTCCTGGTGATTACGTGGACAACTGACTTTCATTACCCCAGACTTCTTCACCATGGTTTGCATGACCTTGCCTTTTCTCCCAATGAGCTTTTGTATCAGAGCATATGGCACTCGGATGATCTCTTCCCGCAGACTTTGAGCTTTCCTCACCAGCTGCAGTGTTCTGACAGTTTCTTCTGTCTTCTCCCGCACACTCCGCTTTGTGCGAATACATTGCCAGTGTATGTCGCTCAGAAGTGCCACCTTCTTTGCTGTGCCCTCTGTTGTGGATAGGACCACCAGCTGTTTAGCTTCTGGGGCCACGTACACTGTACAGGCTCCCACGGCCTTCTTAAAGTCTTGGTGCACGCCTTCCCTGGAGCATTCTTCTCTCAGGTCTTCGGGTACCTCCACGAAACACTTGTAGATAGACGATTCGGTCTTACTACAAGTTCTTACAGGCTCACCCGGCTTAAAACTAAGGCCCGACTGGTTTACGGCTTCTTCAGTGCGTTCCCCGGGAGGAACACTGGACGCTCTACCTTCTCCAAGGTAACCACGTTCCTCGTCTGGTATACTGCCAGACGACCTTTGAGCTCTGCGACTTCGTCCTCTAGCTCCGCTACTCGCCTTTCAGCAGCTCGCCTTCGCAGCTCTTCCTGCATTAACTGCTCCCCTTCTATGAGACTTCTCGTACTCTTCTCCGTCTCCAGAGCACCCACTCGAGACTCAACAGCTTGTCTCCAAAGCTTCTCCTCCTTTAAGTGGGTCTGGAGCATCTCCTGGAGATCCCTCATCTTGGCTCCGATATCCACCGGACCAAGCAAGCCCACCACATCCGAGGATATATTCACTTCGCCTCTTCCTCTTCTAACCCCCTCTTGGGGTCTGGTAGCACCCCTGGCACCCTCGGCCACATCTTCTCGGGCCTGTCCTGGGGTCTCCGATTCTTCACTTGTGACCTCTGCCACGTCATACAGTTCATGGGCATTGGCAGCCCCATCTTCCGCCCTCTCCTGGGCATCAACAATACCGTCAGAGGTCTCTGGACCTACCCCCTCTTCACTCCCCAGGTCTTGGGAGTCGTCTACTCTCTTGGACCTATCACTGTCCATTTCTGTGAGGCAACCTGCAGACTGACCACCGGTTACCTGTTCAGGTCCTTGAGACCACGCCCCTTCCATCGTTTTGGCTGGTTCCTTCTTCTCGTCCTCTGTGCAGGCTGTCACTACACCAGAGACCCCCATGAGTAACATCACCCCCGCTTCCTTCTGGATGTCCTCCAAATCTGAGAGAGAATGCAGTCCGGTAACAGATGCACAAGATGTGTTCTCTACTGTCATCACGCTTTCAGACGGAGCAACAGGTACAGCTTTGTTTTTCCCTTTATTTTTGCGGTGACGGGAGGGTCTTGGGCCCTGGCTTGGCCCCTCCTTACTGCATTCTTTGTCCGTCATCCCTGAGTTACATTCGCCCTGGGAGTCATAGGCACTCTCCCTGGTATCGTAGAACAACACGTCACTAGCTAACTTGGGACCAGCTCTCATTTCCGGGGTTACTCCCACTGTAACAGTCACTGGGTCGTGTCTTTCTGGGTCTGTCATGTCTCTACATTGGGGTTTCCCACAGGGTGGGTTGGTCGCCCCTACCTCTGGACTGTCACCCTTATGATGTACTGACACGGTATCACCTACGTATAATTCACAGGTAACTTCTTTAGCATCCTGCTGTGACAGCGCCCCCTTAGGACTGTTCGGGTTCTGGCCGTAACAGCCAGACCCGGACCCTTGTTCCCACAAACCAGAAAACAATTTGGAGTCCCGGCCTGTTATGATGGGACACACTAAGCCTGGGACTACACCCACATCATGGCTGGCCATGACCTTGGTTGTCTCAAGGACCACCCTGGACACCGGATAGTCTTTAGTGTCCCCATGAATGCAGGTGACTTTGATCTTCCTTCCGGGCATCAGGTAGATATCAAGCGTTGCCCTCACTAGGGTCACTAGGCTCCCAGAGTCTACAAGACCAGTCACAACTTCCGCATTCACTTCCACGGAACATCTGCGCGGACCCTTCCCAGGTGGGTAGTCTATAAGGCAGACTGGACACTTATAGTACATATGTTCATGGGAACAACCTGTCTGCGCCTCTCCTTGGGATTCGGGATGCTCCGTCCGCTTTTGGGCAACTACAGCTTTTTGTGACCCCGCCCCCTTTTGGGCCATTACCCCCTTTAGGGATACCTCCCCCTTTTGGGACACCACCCCCCTTTGGGCAACCCAGTCTATAGGGGATCCTTTCTGGGGACACCCTAAAACAGGCTGTTGGCGTTGCTGGCTCTGCAGCAAGTGTTCCAGGAGCTCCTCCATGCTGTCAGGCATCTCTAGCTGCAACGAGACAAAAACAGCAGGGCCCTCCAATGGGTAATACCCGATGGTCAAAGGGGAGGAAGGGGGTTAGGTTTACACTAACCTTTCCTGGTTGTACCGCCCGTACAACCAGGATCTCCAGCCTGTGGTGTATTACTGCTCACCAAGCATAGCCCACGTCTCACAGCCAGTCGCTTGACTCTTCGCACGTGCACATGGGTAGAGAGCGGTGACAAACTTCGTGACCCCGCCGAGCCACCAGCCAGATGCTTGTATCCCAGCTTGTTGTGTGGTTGCCTCTAGCAACCAGGCTGCACCGCTGCCACAATCCAGACACGTTCACCTGTGTTGTTGCCCCCAGCAACCGAGCTTGTAGGCCTCATCCGTTGCTCCCAGCAACAAGGCTGCTACAGTGCCCGCATTCTCCACCACATGTGGCGTACACACACACCTAGGGGACTGCTTGGCCGCTCATTAGGCTCATGAAACCTCCCAGAGAACTGCTTGGTCGCAGAAAACTGTGCAACAACTGGGTCTTCAAGTAAAACAAAGTCCAGCAGTTTATTATATATCCTCATAAACTGCACACAGTATACAGGGCATCCAAGAACAGGACAGGTACACTATGTCAGGCTGTCCCCTCTGACTGGAACAGACACCTGATTAGTCCATAACAGCAAACACTGACCTTTAGTCCATCAAAGGGATTGCTGGCTACAGTCTTTAACTGGGAAATGCCTCCTCAGTTATTGCGAATGCTGGTAAACCACCACCCTATTCCCAGGATCTTTCCTCTCCTGTGGTGAGAGGACCTTTCATGACCTCACCGCCCATGTGACTAAGAGGAAGTCTGCATATCTGTGTTCTGTCACACCCACAGGAGGATCCAGGTTAGACAGCCACTCCCCTGGCTTCCAACCTGCAGCCCCAACACATCTAATGCTGTACCAGAGCCCTGGAACCGCAAGTTCCAGCACCAACACTTGTGGGGCAGTCAACCGCTGCACCACACTATGTATTGATCCTTGTAATTATTTATTGGTTACTAATTTCCACAAAACTATTATAATTTATGAATATATCAAGCTTTCCTCAATTCTTCATTAGTAGGGTATGTCTTGGATTTAATAGCAAACAATAGTTGGATATCAACTGTCTGTATGTAACCCTTTCTCATGTACAGCACCATGGAATGAATGGTCCTCTATAAATAATAATAATAATAATATGACATTCTTCGATCTCCGAACCAACGTAGCTTGAGGGTCTCTTTTATATTGCCACATGGATGGAACAACTATTCCAAAGACTGCAAATAGATAACAGCACCAAGGTCTTCAAGTGCAAAACTATACTGGTTTATATTAAAATCACATGTACAGTATTGAAGGTCTACAATAAGTCTTTCTCAAATTGAGAAAGGTTCACTGTAGAACTGAAACGTCAGATCCTATATGGCAGTGATGGCGAACCTATGGCACGCGTGCCAGGGATGGCACGCAGAGCCGTTTTCCCTGGCACACGGCGTCGCCTCTCACTGCAGCTATGAACTGCCGGCATGATGGCGCCGGCAGTTCAAAGCCGTGTCGGACCGGAGGATTCTCCTTTCTCCGCGTCTCCGACACTCTCTCTAAGCTCCGCCCCGCCGGCGTCACATGACCGCGGTCATGTGACGCTGGGACTGAAGACGCGAGGAGAAGAGGAGCGGTGAAGGCGGGAGTTCTAGGTGAGTATGATTTTTTTTTTTTAAGCCACAGTATAATGAGGGGGCATGAAAGTGACATGGGCAGTATGATGACATGGGGCATGAAAGTGACATGGGCAGTATGATGACATGGGGCAGGAGGATGACATGGGGCAGGATGATGACATGGGGCATGAAAGTGACATGGGCAGTATGATGACATGGGGCAGGAGGATGACATGGGGCAGGATGATGACATGGGGCAGGATGATGACAAGGGGCAGGATGATGACAAGGGGCAGGAGGATGACAAGGGGCAGTATGATGACATGGGGCATGAAAGTGACATGGGGCAGTATGATGACATGGGGCAGGATGATGACAAGGGGCAGGATGATGACAAGGGGCAGTATGATGACATGGGGCAGGAGGATGACAAGGGCAGTATGATGACATGGGGCAGGATGATGACAAGGGGCAGGATGATGACAAGGGGCAGTATGATGACATGGGGCAGGAGGATGACAAGGGGCAGTATGATGACATGGGGCATGAAAGTGACATGGGCAGTATGATGACATGGGGCAGGAGGATGACATGGGGCAGGATGATGACAAGGGGCAGGATGATGACAAGGGGCAGTATGATGACATGGGGCAGTATGATGACAAGGGGCAGTATGATGACAAGGGGCAGGATGATGACATGGGGCAGGAGGATGACAAGGGGCAGGATGATGACATGGGGCAGGAGTATGACAAGGGGCAGGATGATGACAAGGGGCAGGATGATGACATGGGGCAGGAGGATGACAAGGGGCAGGATGATGACATGGGGCAGGAGGATGACAAGGGGCAGGATGATGACATGGGGCAGGAGGATGACAAGGGGCAGGATGATGACATGGGGCAGTATGATGACATGGGGCAGGAGGATGACAAGGGGCAGTATGATGACATGGGGCATGAAAGTGACATGGGCAGTATGATGACATGGGGCAGGAGGATGACATGGGGCAGGATGATGACAAGGGGCAGGATGATGACAAGGGGCAGTATGATGACATGGGGCAGGAGGATGACAAGGGGCAGTATGATGACATGGGGCAGGATGATGACATGCGGCATGAAAGTGACATGGGCAGTATGATGACATGGGGCAGGAGGATGACATGGGGCAGGATGATGACATGGGGCAGGATGATGACAAGGGGCAGGATGATGACAAGGGGCAGTATGATGACATGGGGCAGGAGGATGACAAGGGGCAGGAGGATGACATGGGGCAGGAGGATGACATGGGGCATGAAAGTGACATGGGCAGTATGATGACATGGGGCAGGAGGATGACATGGGGCAGGATGATGACAAGGGGCAGGATGATGACATGGGGCAGGAGGATGACAAGGGCAGTATGATGACAAGGGGCAGGATGATGACATGGGGCAGGATGATGACATGGGGCAGGAGGATGACAAGGGGCAGTATGATGACAAGGGGCAATATGATGACAAGGGGCAGGAGGATTACATGGGGCAGTATGATGACATGGGGCAGTATGATGACATGGGGCAGGAGGATGACAAGGGGCAGTATGATGACAAGGGGCAGTATGATGACAAGGGGCAGTATGATGACAAGGGGCAGTATGATGACATGGGGCAGTATGATGACATGGGGCAGTATGATGACATGGGGCAGTATGATGACAAGGGGCAGTATGATGACATGGGGCAGTATGATGACATGGGGCAGTATGATGACATGGGGCAGTATGATGACATGGGGCAGGAGGATGACATGGGGCAGGAGGATGACAAGGGGCAGGAGGATGACATGGGGCAGTATGATGACATGGGGCAGTATGATGACATGGGGCAGTATGATGACATGGGGCAGTATGATGACATGGGGCAGTATGATGACATGGGGCAGTATGATGACATGGGGCAGTATGATGACAAGGGGCAGGATGATGACAAGAGGCAGGATGATGACAAGTGGCAGGATGATGACAAGTGGCAGGATGATGACAAGTGGCAGGATGATGACAAAGGGCAGTATGATGACAAGGGGCAGTATGATGACATGGGGCAGGAGGATGACAAGGGGCAGTATGATGACAAAGGGCAGTATGGTGACAAGGGGCAGGATGGTGACAAGGGGCAGGATGATGACAAGAGGGGCATGAGAGTGACAAGGGGCAGGATGGTGACAAGAGGGGCATGATGGTGACAAGGGGCAGGATGGTGACAAGAGGGACATGAGGGTGACAAGGGGCAGGATGGTGACAAGAGGGGCAGGATGGTGACAAATAAGAGGGGCATGATGGTGACGAGGGCCAAGATGGTGACAAGAGGGGCATGATGGTGACATTAGGAGTAGCCATGATGGTGACATTAGAAGGGGGCATGATGGTTACATTATCACAAGAAGGGGGATGATGGTGGCTTTATTACAAGGAGGGGGCATATTATTGCAGGATAGGGCATTACTGCAGGATGGGGGCATTACTACATGATGGGGGCAGGATGGGGACATTAGCACAAGGGGACAGGGATCAAGCATACCACAAGGGGATAAGGCTGGAAACATTACTACAAGAAGGGGGTTAGGATAGGGACATTACTGCCAGGAGAGGGTCAGGATGGAGCAAATAACTACAAGGAGAGGGTCAGTATGGAGCACATAACTACATGGAGAGGGTCAGGATGGAGCGCATAACTACAAGGAAAGGGTCAGGATGGAGCGCATTACTACAAGGGGAATGTCAGGATCGAGCACATTACTTCAAGGAGAAGGTCAGGATGGAGCGCATTACTACAAGGGGAATGTCAGGATCGAGCACATTACTTCAAGGAGAGGGTCAGGATGGAGCGCATTACTACAAGGGGAATGTCAGGATCGAGCACATTACTTCAAGGAGAAGGTCAGGATGGAGCACATAACTACAAGGAGAAGGTCAGGATGGAGCGCATAACTATAAGGAGAAGGTCAGGATGGAGCACATAACTGCAAGGAGAGGGTCAGGACGGAGCGCCTAACTACATGGAGAGGGTCAGGATGGAGCACATAACTACAAGGAAAGGGTCAGGATGGAGCGCATAACTACAAGGAAAGGGTCGGGATGGAGCGCATTACTACAAGGGGAATGTCAGGATCAAGCACATTACTTCAAGTAGAGGGTCAGGATGGAGCACATAACTGCAAGGAGAGGGTCAGGATGGAGCACATAGCTACAAGGAGAGGGTCAGGATGGAGCACATAGCTACAAGGAGAGGGTCAGGATGGAGATACTACTACAAAATAGGGACCAGGATTTCAGCATGAAATTTGCTTGCTCTGTCTAATATTCTGCGTTTTTCCATACAGATCAATCCACCTGTTGTTTCTATAAAGGGCAGTGGCAGCGGCTCAGCTTCAATGTGCAGTACACATGAGCTGTCTGACCACTGCTGAAGAGAAGAGAAGACTGCAAAGGTAAGTTTAAAATCAATTAATTGTTAAAATAATTTAATTGATCATCAATGTTTCAGGACTACAAGCCCTGTACAGGGAAGAGAGTTAGCATCTGCTGGCTCTCCCCCCTGTGCAGCGCTTGTGATTTAGGTTAAATTACAGTGTTGGCACTTCGCCACAAATAATTTTGTTTTGGGTTGCAGTTTGGGCACTCGGCCTCAAAAAGGTTCGCCATCACTGCTATATGGTGTTATATTACAGTTTCACTTGTATACCCAGTAGCTGTTGTGTCTTTGCATATTCTTGGGTAAGTATAAATGTTATACTACGCATTGGTCTACATACAGCATGTATACCCAGGAGTTGTTGTATCTTTGCAAACTCTTTGGTGCTAAAAAATAAATGATACTATGCATCGGTCTACCTACAGCATGTAAACTTTATAAATAATGTTAATGATATCTTTATCAATCAGGAAAGTCCGTTTTCTGTGATGTCCTCTATTTCCTTAACTGATTTCTAACAGTTCTCCTTACTGGAACAAAATATGGCTGTGGAGGAGGTGGATGTGGTGCCTGTACTGTAATGGTTTCCACAATTAATCCTGTTACCAAGAAGATTATGTATCCTTTGTGTCAAAAAACATCTTGGAAGCTTTACAAACATAAAATAAACGTATTTCTAAAGTTGTGCTCTATAGACACATTATAGGATATTAAGTAGCCATAGTGAATGATTTTGACAAAAGGCATCATAGTGCAAAAACATATAAATCATGTCAAGACCATAAACATATGGCTTCAGTGCTGTAGTTATGTATAAAAATACATTGAAGGCAACAAAGAACCCCTGGCACCTCCGCTCGAGTCATTCTCAATAGGAGTGCCGTAGATGGGCAACAGCAGCCAAGATGAAATACCCAAGAACAGCCGCTAAAGTGACCGGAGCTGGGCTGTTTAGCTTCATTTAATATATCCAGCCACCGTATGAGCTGGAAATAGAACTGGAAAATGTTTTGGGGTCCTGTATTGGAGACCCTCCTCTGAGTGATTCAGGTGTTTTATATTTTTTCCTGTTACTCAATGACCTTAAACTGCAGGGCAAGTAAAAAATGAATAGGGCAGATATCTTGCACCAGGTTAATCAATCCTAAAAACTAGGAGACCCTCTATTCCTTATATTGTGAGACATGTACAAGGTTTTGTCTAATCTTCAAACTTCACCACTCTCCAACCTCAAGAATTCCTGTTCATTGAGGACGATGTACTTTTGTTTAGCAGATGGTTTGGAAATATGGCAACGTCACGCCACTGACCCAAGCTTTACTTCTTCATATTTGGAGGAGTGCAGGGGAACTTATGTTGCAGGAGTGAAATTTTAATAACTAGTAAACTGCAAAGTTTACTTTTCATTGCAATTAAAACCAATTGAGATAATAAGACAGCCCATTTAATGACTTGGTAATATGCTATTTATCCTCCTTTTCCATGTATCTTTCTATGTGTGGCTATACTTCTTTTCAGTTAATGTCTTAACACGTGAAGCCATTACTCGGCCAATGCTTGCCTGCTCCCATTATGCTGTCTGCATGGAGCTGCTATTACCACTGTGGAAGGAATTGGGAGCACAACCAGCAGACTGCACCCAGTACAGGTAATTCATAACTTTTTTTTTAACAAACACAAAATTACAAATTAAAGAAGTCTTCTCCTCATTTCATACTTGTTCTTAATCTCTGTAATTTATTGCTAATATCTACGTTGTTTAGGTCCATCATTACACATATACATCTATATACATATGTATACATGATCCAAAAATGTAGCAGCACAGCCTCTGTGGGCGCTAGATCCTGAAAATTATCAAGGGTAATCGGCTCAGGGCTCTCTCCACAAATATCCAGAAAAAAGATGGTGCAACACATCCAGTTGTCTTAAAATTAAAAAGGATCCTCTAAGCTCTCATACAAGTTATGTTTCACCTTCATATCTATTATATAATCACGAATGGGATTTTTGCCCCTTTTGAGTCCGCTCACGCTGCGAGTCAATGTCGTCATGTGGATACGCCCGAAGCATTGGCCGCGCAGCGGCCATTGCGAGCAGTTCTAAGGCGACTCGCTATGCCCGCGCAGCGGGCATGGCGAGTCGCCTTAGCAGCGCGAAGCATTGGCCGCGAAGCGGCCATTGCGAGTCAGAGACTCGCTCTTCTAGAATCCCGATGCATGTGAATCGGGCACCCAGCTAGTATAGTATATAGCTCCCTATATATAATACTACACCTAGCAATGGTAATCGAAGATTTGATTTGCTTGAACATGTTGCAGGTTCTAGCCAGATTGGATAAAAAGATTACTGGAATTGTAAGAGTGTCTGAATGTTTGCCATCATATAGGTACTTCTGTGTGTCTAAAATAAACATGAAAGCATAGGATGACATTCCCAAGTCCCAATTCACTTATTCCTTATGCAGTTCATATTTTATACCCACATGAAAAGCAATGTTCTTGTGTTTTAGATCTTCCATTACTTAGTTCAATAAATGAGCTCTGTGTGGTTCACTTCATACCTTGTCTGGTTTGTATACTGGGAGAATTGCCCATCAAATATGACGACAAGCCCTTGAATTTAGTAGCGAACATATGACAGCATTCTGTATTATCCACTAAAGTAATAAATACAATTGTAAAGTTATAAGGGCCCAGCGCATATCTTCCTAAAATCAATGGCTATATGTTATCTCTATTGATTGATTCACACTACTTTGTTTTTCTTACTAAATGGTTTATTGAAGTATTAAAAATTCATAATAAATTTCATTAAAAAATTCATAAAAAATCCATAAAAAATATACACTATTTCTCTTTGTACATAACAATCCACTTTTGGAAATTAATTTATATTCTTAGGCCTCTTTCACATCAGCGTTTATTTGAAATCGCGGCAGATGCGGTGAAAAAACCGCATCTGCCGCGATTACCACATACCGGCTGCACTTGCGGCACGGTTGCGGCGCGGTTGCAGCAAGCCCCATACAATGTATAGGCGGGCTTGCGGCAGGTGCGGCAAGTGCGGTTTTGGCACTTGCGGTAGGTGCGGCCGCGGAAAAAAACGCGGTCAGCCGAGGTATTTTCGCGGCCGCACCTGCCGCAAGTGCCAAAACCGCACTTGCCACACCTGCCGCAAGCCCGCCTATACATTGTATGGGCCTTGCCGCAACCGTGCCGCAAGTGCAGCCGGTATGCGGTAATCGCGGCAGATGCGTTTTTTTCACCGCATCTGCCGCGATTTAAAAAAAACGCTGATGTGAAAGGGGCCTAAGTCCGGTATTTCTTCTTATATATGTTTTGGACACCACTCTTTATGATAAACTGTGTTCTTCAATTAGTAACAGGAATCCTAAAAATGATATATTAAGTTACCAGTTGCTTTTTCTCTGGTTTTATAATTTGTAACATTACTCCTGTTAGACCCTTACCTTACACTGGGTCTCCTTCTATAATGCCTCTCCTGTATGTAGTAGCTCTTTAGGATTCTCAGTGCCCTTTAGCTGATAGGAAATTTTAAAATATTATGTTGGTGGTTTGTTTTCTTTATTCATCAATTCATTCTGCTTATTATGTAACAATACCTGTGAGGATTTTGGTATCACCTCCCACTGTGTGTTTTCTATCTCCTCTTGTTTACCTGCAGATTAATTGTACTGTTGAATTATAGTAACCTCTATTTATCCATTTTTATGTATATTTATATCTAATATATAATTCCCCTAACGCACTTCCGTAAGTTTCGGCGCTACTTCCGTCGTCGTGGACGTGGCTGCCCAGCAGCGCGGCGGCCATTGCGAGCCGTTGCAGGGGCGCGAGCAATGGCCACGCAGCGGCCATTGCGAGTCTCCCGCACCGGCGACGACCAACGAGAGCTGAGCGCCGTGGCCGAAAATAGAGCCAAGGGCCCAGCCATGCACAGCTCTAAAGACCGCTATGTATCTCAATGGGAAGTGAGGCTTTTAGATTCATTATAAAGTCCATTCACCAATCTGTGTGTGCGATCACACAAGAGTTGAGCACATCCTCCTCTATTGAGCTCTGCAGAGCAGCATGTTGAATGATCTGTGAGGGTCTTAGGATCCTCACCGACGCTTGATATTTAATGTTGTGCAGCATATAAAAAATGTTTGCAAATGTGTGGGTACATTTCAGATTGGTTGTCCGACACTGAAATACATCTTTTCAGGCATGAATAAATGAAGACATATTCACTGTTCAGCACAGTGGCGCACCCAGAAATTTCCCAAGGTAGGGGTCCAAGAAACACACACCGGCCCTGAAAGGGGGGTGTCACCCCCCAGCGGGGTTCCAAGGGGCAAAGCCCCCGGTGGGGGGGTTTGGGGGAGCAAAGCCCCCCTAAAAGCCAAGCGATTTTTGTAAATCTGAATACCTAATTAATGCTTAATACTGCACGAAAATGGTCTTATTTCTAATGACGCTGCGCAGTCGGTCTCGGTTGCTCAGCAGTTCCGCTTTTTTATTTTCGTTATGGCATACAGTAAATATCTCCCCCATCCTGGCCCCTTGCCAAACAGTAACACTGACACTGGGGTACAGGACAATGACACTGGGGGTACAGGACAATGACACTGGGGTACAGGACAATGACACTGGGGGTACAGGACAATGACACTGGGGTACAGGACAATGACACTGGGGGTACAGGACAATGACGCTGGGGTTACAAGACAATGACACTGGGGTACAGGACAATGACGCTGGGGTTACAGGACAATGATACTGGGGGTACAGGACAATGACGCTGGGGTTACAGGACAATGACGCGGACGCTGGGGGTACAGGACAATGACGCTGACGCTGGGGGTACAGGACAATGACGCTGGGGGTACAGGACAATGACGCTGGGGGTACAGGACAATGACGCTGACGCTGGGGGTACAGGACAATGACGCTGGGGGTACAGGACAATGACGCTGGGGGTACAGGACAATGACGCTGGGGGTACAGGACAATGACGCTGGGGGTACAGGACAATGACGCTGGGGGTACAGGACAATTAAGCTGGGGGTACAGGACAATGATGCTGGGGGTACAGGACAATGACGCTGGGGGTACAGGATAATGACGCTGAGGGTACAGGACAATGACGCTGACGCTGGGGTACAGGATAATGATGCTGACACTTGTTCTGATATAATGGGAAAGCTGGGTGCAGAGGAAAAGGTGTATAGCACAGCAGGGGATGGGAAAGAGCTTGTTTCCCTCAGCACCCCCACCTTTTCCACCCCCTGCTCTGCTATACACCTTTTCCCCAGCACTCAGCTTTCCTATGCTCTTGTATCCTTTATCCCTCAGCATTCAGCTTTCCCATGCTCTTCTATCCCTCAGCATTCAGCTTTCCCAGGCTCATCTATCCTCTCCCTCAGCATCCAGCTTTCCCATGCTCCTCTATCCTCTCCCTCAGCACTCAGCTTTCCCATGCTCCTCTATCTTCTTTCCCTCAGCATCCAGCTTTCCCATGCTCCTCTATCCGCTTTCCCTCAGCACTCAGCTTTCCCATGCTCCTCTATCTTCTTTCCCTCAGCATCCAGCTTTCCCATGCTCCTCTATCCGCTTTCCCTCAGCACTCAGCTTTCCCATGCTCCTCTATCTTCTTTCCTCAGTCCCAGCTTTCCCATGCTCCTCTATTCTCTTTCCCTCAGCACCCAGCTTTTCCATGCTCTTCTATCCTCTTTCCTCAGTCCCAGCTTTCTCATGCTCTTCTATCCTTCTTTCCCTCAGCACCCAGCTTTCCCAAGTTGGGGGCTGATGGAAATCAGAACATGGGAAAGCTGGGTGCTGATGGAAATCAGAACATGGGAAAGCTGAGGAATAGAGTATAGGGGAGCAA
>JARQOC010003673.1:0-14827 GCA_033576535.1 Allobates femoralis | reverse complement strand
TATCCCTTTGGTTAGGGAATAAAATCCTAACTTTGTATAGAACAGTCACCAGACAGGTGTACTACTACCTTAATACAGGTTAGGGAACTAAATCCCCTTATCTTGTCTCTCAACAGTCACCACACTGTTGTCGTATAAGTTTCTAAAAGTTAGGGAAACTAAAAAAACCAAAAATCTTGTCATCTCAACAGTCACCACATGTTGTAGTCATAAGTTTCTAAAAGTTATGGAATAAAATCCAAAACTCTTGTCATCTCAAAGTCACCCATGTTGTACGTCATAAGTTTTCTACAAGTTGGGGAAACTAAAATTTAACTTTTGTCATTAAAACATCACCACACGTTGTACGTCAACCCCCTTTACGGTTAGGGAAACTAAAATCTAATCTTGTTCAAAAAACAGCCCCAGCGGGTTTTGTACGTACTACCTTAATACAGGTTAGGGACTAAAATCCTCTTTTTAAAAACCCCTTTACGTACCGGGGGGGGAAGGTTTTCGTACTACCTTAATACGGGTTGGGGACTAAAATTCCAAAATCTTGTCATCAAAAACAGTCCCCAGAAAGGGTCGTACTTACCTTTTACGGTTTAGGGAATTTAAAATTTTATTTGTATCAAAACAGTCACCGACGGGGTTTTCTACCTTAATATGGGTTTAGGGAACAAAATTTCCTTTTTCATCTAACGTCCCCCCTGTTGACGTCATTAAGTTTTAAAAGTTGGTTCCAATTTTCACCAAAACCCACCCTGTTTTTCATTTTTAGGGGGAAAACTAAAACCCTTTAATTTTATTCAAAAGAAAACCCCTGTTGTAGTCTAATTTTCAAAAGGGGAACAAAACCAAAAAAAACAGCAGACTTTTGAAGTATAGTTTTAAGGGAGGAAAAAAAATTAACCGAAAAAAAGAAAAAAAAAAAAAAAAAAAAAAAAAAAAAAAAAAAAAAAAAAAAAAAAAAAAAAAAAAAAAAAAAAAAAAAAAAAAAAAAAAAAAAAAAAAAAAAAAAAAAAAAAAAAAAAAAAAAAAAAAAAAAAAAAAAAAAAAAAAAAAAAAAAAAAAAACCCCCCCCCCCCCCCCCCCCCCCCCCCCCCCCCCCCCCCCCCCCCCCCCCCCCCCCCCCCCCCCCCCCCCCCCCCCCCCCCAAAAACCAACTCTTTCAAAAAAACTCCCCCCCCTTTTACTTATTTTCATTAAAATAAATTTAATCTTGTCATCTAAACAGTACCACATGTTGAGTAAAAAAGTTTTAAAAAGTTGGGGAAAAACTAAAATCCTAATCTTTATTAAAGTCCCCAAATGTTTTAGTCTAGACGGAAACTAAAACCAACCGGTTTTCGTCCCCACAGGTCCCGTCAAAGACAAAAGGGAACAAAAATTAATGGGGGGTTTAAATTACCCCTTTTTAGTTCTTTGGTTTAGGGAAAAAAATTAAGTAAAAAAGAAAAAGGGGGAAAAAAATTTAGGGAAAAACCCTTTTAAAAAACTTTAATAAGACATGGAAAAAATAAGGGTTAGGAAAAAAAAAGCAAAAAAAACAGTAAAAAATGTACTACTACCAACAAAAAAAAATCCTTTTTCAAAAACCTTCCCCCCTTACTCTCCCCCAATAAAAACTTTTCCTAACTCTTTTCTTCAAAACCCCCTACCCATTTTTTTTTCCCTTCCCCCCCCCCCCCTTTTTTTTAAAACAAAATCCCTTTTCATCCAAAACAGTCCCCAAATTTTTTTGTACGTCATAATTTTTAAAATTTAGGGAAACTAAATCCTAACTCTTTATCCAAACAGTCCCCCCAACGTTGAAAGTCTCCCTTTTTACATTTGGGGGGAATAAAATCCTAACTCTTGTATACAACAGTCCCATGTTGTACTCATAAGTTTACAAAATTTGGGGAACTAAAATCCTAACTCTTGTCTTCAACAGTCCCCCAACTGTTGTAGTCATAGTTTCAAAAAGTTGGGGGAATAAAATCCCTAAAACTCTTGTCACCCTAAAACAGCACCACCTTGTTGTACGTCATAATTTTCAAAAGTTAGGGAACTAAAATCAAAATCTTGTATCCTAACAGTCACCCCTGTTTTTACGTCATATTTTTTTCAAAGGTTAGGGAAAACTAAAATCCTAACTCTTGTCATCAAACAGTCCCCCCAACGGGGGAGTTATTTTAAGGTTGGGGAAACAAAAATTCTTTTTCACCAACAGTCCACCAAAAGTTGTACGTATATTTTTTACAGGTTGGGGAAAAAAATCCAAAAAAATCCCAAACCAAATTTAACAAAACTAAAATCCAACTCTTGTCACCCCAACAGTCCAACAGTGTACGTCAAATTTTAAAAGTTGGGGGAAACTAAATCCTAACTCTTGTATTAACAGTCACCACTGTTGTAAGTATATTTTAAATTTTTGGGGAACTAAAATCCTAACTCTTGTCATCTAACATCACGACGTTGAAAGTATATTTTACAGGTTAGGGACAAAAAATCCTCTCTTAAAATTAACGTCACCAACTTTTGTACGTAAAATTTTACAAGTTGGGAACAAAAATTTCCAAAATCTTTTTTTTCAACAGTCCCGAATTTTTGTGTATCCTTTTAAAAAGGGTTTTTGGGACTAAATTTTTCCTTTTTCCCTCCAAAACAGTCACGACGTTGTAGTATACTTTTTACAGGTTGGGAACTAAAATCTAACTCTTTCTTAAAAACAGTCCCCCAACGTTGTACGTATAATTTTAAAAGTTGGGGAAAACTAAATCCAAATTTTTTGTCATCTCAACAGTCACCCATGTTGTAGTCATGTTTCTACAGGTTAGGGAACTAAAATCCTATTTCTTGTCATTCAACAGTACCCACGTTGTACGTTTGTTTCTAAAATTTTGGGAACAAAAATTTTAATCTTTTCATTAACAGTCACCAACTGTTGTACGTATAAGTTTCTACAAGTTAGGGAACTAAAATCCTAACTCTTTATTTAACAGTCAACCAGTTGTACTCATCCCCTTTTTTACAGTTGGGGAATTTAAAATCCTAAACTTTTTGTATCTCAACAGTCACAACCGTTGTACGTAAAAGTTTTACAAGTTAGGGAACTAAAATCCTAACTCTTGATCTCAACAGTCACCCACTGTTGTACGTCATAGTTTTAAGGTTGGGAACTAAAATCCAAAACTCTTGTCATCTCAAAAATCACCCACTGTTGTACGTCATAGTTTTACATTTTAGGGAACTAAAACCCTAACTCTTGTCATCTCAACAGTCCCACCTGTTTTTCGTCATATTTTACAGGTTGGGAACTAAAACCCTAACTTTGTCATCTCAACAGTCACCCACTGTTGTACGTCAAAAGTTTCTAAAAGTTGGGAACTAAAATCCTAACTCTTGTCATCTAAACAGTCACGCACTTTTGTCGTATACGTTTTAAGGTTAGGGAACTAAAATCCTAACTTTGTCATCTCAAACAGTCCCCCACACTGTTGTACGTCATAAGTTTTAAAAGTTTGGGAACAAAAAACCCAAATCTTGTATCTCAACAGTACCCAATGTTGTAGTCAAAAGTTTTTAAAAGTTGGGAAAAAAAATCCAAAACTTTGTCATCTAACAGTCCCACCGTTGTACGTAAAAATTTTAACAGGGTTGGGGAACAAAAACCCTAACTCTTGTCATTCAACGTCACCCCCTTTTTGTACGTCATATTTTACAAGTTAGGGAACTAAACCTAACTCTTGTCACCCAAACAGTCACGAATTTTTGTACGTAAAATTTTAAGGTTAGGGACTAAAAACCCTTCTTAAAACCAACAGTACCGCTTTTGTAGTATATTTTTACAGGTTGGGGAACTAAAACCCTAACTTTGTCTTTCCAACAGTCACCACATTTTGTACGTATATTTATACAGGTTGGGAACAAAAATCTAACTCTTGTAAACCCCAAACGTCCCCCGACGTTGTACTTTAAAATTTTAAAGGGTTGGGAACAAAAACCCCTAATTTTGTCTCTAACGTCACCACATGTTTACGTCATAAGTTTCTAAAAGTTGGGGAACTAAAATCCTAACTCTTGTCATCTCAACAGAAAACCCACGTTGTACGTCACCCCCTTTTAAAGGGTTGGGGGAACTAAAATCCTAATCTTGTTCTCAACAGTCACCCACTGTTGTAGTCAAAAGTTTTTTCAAGTTGGGAAAACAAAAACCCTAACCTTTATTAACAGTCCCCGCACTTTTTACGTCATAGTTTTAAGGTTAGGAACTAAAACCCTAACTTTTGTCTCTCAACAGTCCCCCACTGTTGTACGTCATAGTTTCTCAGGTTAGGGAAACAAAAATCCTAACTTTGTCATCTCAACAGTCCCCAAAATTTTGTTTCGTCATAAGTTTCTAAAAGGTTAGGGAACTAAAATCCTAACTTTTTGTCATCTCAACAGTCCCACACTGTTGTACGTCTTTAAGTTTCTACAAGGTTAGGGAACAAAAATCTAACTCTTGATCTCAACAGTCACCACTGTTGTACGTCATAGTTTCTAAAAGGTTAGGGAACTAAAATCCAAACTCTTGTCTCTCAACAGTCACCACAGTTGTACGTCAAAATTTATACAGGTTAGGGAACAAAAATCCTAACTCTTGTCATCTCAAACAGTCACCGACGGTTGTAGTCTACTTTATACAGGTTGGGGAAACTAAAAACTCTTTCACCAACAGTCACCACAGGTTGTACGTCTACTTTTTTACAGGTTAGGGAACTAAAATTTCCTAACTCTTGTCATCAAAACAGTCACCACACTGTTGTACGTCATATTTTCTAAAAGGTTAGGGAACTAAAATCTAACTCTTGTCATCCAACAGTCCCAGACAGTTGTACGTCTACCTTTAATACAGGTTAGGGAACTAAAATCCTAACTCTTGCATCCAACAGTCACCACACGGTTTTTACGTCTTAATTACTCAGTTAGGGAACTAAAATCCTAACTCTTGTCATCTCAACAGTCACCGCATGTTGTACGTCTAAGTTTTACAGAGTTAGGGAACTAAAAATCCAAAACTCTTGTCATCTCAACAGTCACCCACTGTTGTACGTCATACGTTTTACAGGTTAGGGAAATAAAATCCTAACCTTGTCATCTAACAGTCACCACCCCTGTTGTACGTCTTTAAGTTTCTAAAGTTAGGGAACTAAAATCCTAAACTCTTGTCATCTCAACAGTCACCGCACTGTTGTACGTCATACGTTTTAAGGTTAGGGAACTAAAATCCTAACTCTTGTCATCTCAACAGTCACCGCATGTTGTACTCTAGTTTTACAGGTTGGGGAAACAAAAATCCTAATTCTTGTCATCTCAACAGTCACCACACTTTTGTACGTCATAGTTTACAGGTTAGGGAACTAAAATCCTAACTCTTGTCTTCTAACAGTCACCAGCACTGTTGTACGTCATACGTTTCTACGGGTTAGGGAACCTAAAATCCTAACTCTTGCATCTCAACAGTCACCACACTGTTGTACGTCTAGTTTTTACAGGTTAGGGAACTAAAAATCCTAACTCTTGTCATCAAAACAGTCACCAACATGTTGCGTCTACCTTATACAGGTTAGGGAACAAAAATCCTAACTTTGTCATCCAACAGTCACCACAGGTTGAAAGTACTCCCCTTTAATTTACAGGTTAGGGAACTAAAATCCTAACTCTTGTCATCCAACAGTCACCAGCAGGTGTACGTACTACCTTAATCAGGTTAGGGAACTAAAATCCTAATCTTGTCCTCAACAGTCACCAACAGGTTGTACGTAAAATTTTAAAAGGGTTTAGGGAACTAAAATCCTAAACCTTTTTTTCAACAGTCACCGAAGGGTTGTACGTATATTTACAGGTTAGGGAACTAAATCCTAACTCTTGTCATTCCAACAGTCACCACACGGTTGTAGTCATAAGTTTCTACAAGTTAGGGAACTAAATCTAACTCTTGCCCAATCTCAACAGTCACCCAACTTTTGTACGTCAAAAGTTTCTAAAAGGTTGGGGAAACCCTAAAATCCTAACTCTTGTCTTTCTCAACAGTCACCACATGTTGTCGTCATAAGTTTCTAAAAAGTTGGGGAAAATAAAATCCTAACTCTTGTCATTCAACAGTCCCCCACACTGTTGTACGTCATAAGTTTCTACAGTTAGGGAATTTAAAATCCTAACTCTTGTCATCTAAACAGTCACCACATGTTGTACGTCATAGTTTCAAAGGGTTAGGGAACTAAAATCCTAACTCTTGTCATCTCAACAGTCACCACACTTTTTGTACGTCATAAGTTTCTACAAGTTGGGGAACTAAAATCCTAACTCTTGTCATCTCAACAGTCACCACACTGTTGAAAGTCATACCCTTTATAAGGTTTGGGAACTAAAATCCTAACTTTTGTCATCTCAACAGTCCCCACACTGTTGTACGTCAAAAGTTTTACGGGTTAGGGGAACTAAAATCCTAACTCTTGTCATCTAAAACGTCCCCCAACTGTTGTACGTCATACGTTTTACAGGTTAGGGAACTAAAAACCCTAACTCTTGTCATCTCAACAGTCACCGCACTGTTGTACGTCATAGTTTTACAATTTTAGGGAACTAAAATCCTAACTCTTGTCATTCAACAGTCACCAACTGTTGTACGTCATACGTTTCTACAAGTTAGGGAACTAAAATCCTAACTCTTGTCATCTCAACAGTCACCACATGTTGTACGTCAAAAGTTTCTACAGGTTAGGGAACTAAAATCCTAACTCTTGTCATCTCAACAGTCACACCCTGTTGTACGTCATACGTTTTACAGGTTAGGGAACTAAAATCCAAAACTCTTGTCATCTCAACAGTCAACCCACTGTTGTACGTCAAAACTTTTTCTACATTTTAGGGAACTAAAATCCTAACTCTTGTTTTTTTTTTTTTTTTTTTTTTTTTTTTTTTTTTTTTTTTTTTTTTTTTTTTTTTTTTTTTTTTTTTTTTTTTTTTTTTTTTTTTTTTTTTTTTTTTTTTTTTTTTTTTTTTTTTTTTTTTTTTTTTTTTTTTTTTTTTTTTTTTTTTTTTTTTTTTTTTTTTTTTTTTTTTTTTTTTTTTTTTTTTTTTTTTTTTTTTTTTTTTTTTTTTTTTTTTTTTTTTTTTTTTTTTTTTTTTTTTTTTTTTTTTTTTTTTTTTTTTTTTTTTTTTTTTTTTTTTTTTTTTTTTTTTTTTTTTTTTTTTTTTTTTTTTTTTTTTTTTTTTTTTTTTTTTTTTTTTTTTTTTTTTTTTTTTTTTTTTTTTTTTTTTTTTTTTTTTTTTTTTTTTTTTTTTTTTTTTTTTTTTTTTTTTTTTTTTTTTTTTTTTTTTTTTTTTTTTTTTTTTTTTTTTTTTTTTTTTTTTTTTTTTTTTTTTTTTTTTTTTTTTTTTTTTTTTTTTTTTTTTTTTTTTTTTTTTTTTTTTTTTTTTTTTTTTTTTTTTTTTTTTTTTTTTTTTTTTTTTTTTTTTTTTTTTTTTTTTTTTTTTTTTTTTTTTTTTTTTTTTTTTTTTTTTTTTTTTTTTTTTTTTTTTTTTTTTTTTTTTTTTTTTTTTTTTTTTTTTTTTTTTTTTTTTTTTTTTTTTTTTTTTTTTTTTTTTTTTTTTTTTTTTTTTTTTTTTTTTTTTTTTTTTTTTTTTTTTTTTTTTTTTTTTTTTTTTTTTTTTTTTTTTTTTTTTTTTTTTTTTTTTTTTTTTTTTTTTTTTTTTTTTTTTTTTTTTTTTTTTTTTTTTTTTTTTTTTTTTTTTTTTTTTTTTTTTTTTTTTTTTTTTTTTTTTTTTTTTTTTTTTTTTTTTTTTTTTTTTTTTTTTTTTTTTTTTTTTTTTTTTTTTTTTTTTTTTTTTTTTTTTTTTTTTTTTTTTTTTTTTTTTTTTTTTTTTTTTTTTTTTTTTTTTTTTTTTTTTTTTTTTTTTTTTTTTTTTTTTTTTTTTTTTTTTTTTTTTTTTTTTTTTTTTTTTTTTTTTTTTTTTTTTTTTTTTTTTTTTTTTTTTTTTTTTTTTTTTTTTTTTTTTTTTTTTTTTTTTTTTTTTTTTTTTTTTTTTTTTTTTTTTTTTTTTTTTTTTTTTTTTTTTTTTTTTTTTTTTTTTTTTTTTTTTTTTTTTTTTTTTTTTTTTTTTTTTTTTTTTTTTTTTTTTTTTTTTTTTTTTTTTTTTTTTTTTTTTTTTTTTTTTTTTTTTTTTTTTTTTTTTTTTTTTTTTTTTTTTTTTTTTTTTTTTTTTTTTTTTTTTTTTTTTTTTTTTTTTTTTTTTTTTTTTTTTTTTTTTTTTTTTTTTTTTTTTTTTTTTTTTTTTTTTTTTTTTTTTTTTTTTTTTTTTTTTTTTTTTTTTTTCCCCCCCCCCCCCCCCCCCCCCCCCCCCCCCCCCCCCCCCCCCCCCCCCCCCCCCCCCCCCCCCCCCCCCCCCCCCCCCCCCCCCCCCCCCCCCCCCCCCCCCCCCCCCCCCCCCCCCCCCCCCCCCCCCCCCCCCCCCCCCCCCCCCCCCCCCCCCCCCCCCCCCCCCCCCCCCCCCCCCCCCCCCCCCCCCCCCCCCCCCCCCCCCCCCCCCCCCCCCCCCCCCCCCCCCCCCCCCCCCCCCCCCCCCCCCCCCCCCCCCCCCCCCCCCCCCCCCCCCCCCCCCCCCCCCCCCCCCCCCCCCCCCCCCCCCCCCCCCCCCCCCCCCCCCCCCCCCCCCCCCCCCCCCCCCCCCCCCCCCCCCCCCCCCCCCCCCCCCCCCCCCCCCCCCCCCCCCCCCCCCCCCCCCCCCCCCCCCCCCCCCCCCCCCCCCCCCCCCCCCCCCCCCCCCCCCCCCCCCCCCCCCCCCCCCCCCCCCCCCCCCCCCCCCCCCCCCCCCCCCCCCCCCCCCCCCCCCCCCCCCCCCCCCCCCCCCCCCCCCCCCCCCCCCCCCCCCCCCCCCCCCCCCCCCCCCCCCCCCCCCCCCCCCCCCCCCCCCCCCCCCCCCCCCCCCCCCCCCCCCCCCCCCCCCCCCCCCCCCCCCCCCCCCCCCCCCCCCCCCCCCCCCCCCCCCCCCCCCCCCCCCCCCCCCCCCCCCCCCCCCCCCCCCCCCCCCCCCCCCCCCCCCCCCCCCCCCCCCCCCCCCCCCCCCCCCCCCCCCCCCCCCCCCCCCCCCCCCCCCCCCCCCCCCCCCCCCCCCCCCCCCCCCCCCCCCCCCCCCCCCCCCCCCCCCCCCCCCCCCCCCCCCCCCCCCCCCCCCCCCCCCCCCCCCCCCCCCCCCCCCCCCCCCCCCCCCCCCCCCCCCCCCCCCCCCCCCCCCCCCCCCCCCCCCCCCCCCCCCCCCCCCCCCCCCCCCCCCCCCCCCCCCCCCCCCCCCCCCCCCCCCCCCCCCCCCCCCCCCCCCCCCCCCCCCCCCCCCCCCCCCCCCCCCCCCCCCCCCCCCCCCCCCCCCCCCCCCCCCCCCCCCCCCCCCCCCCCCCCCCCCCCCCCCCCCCCCCCCCCCCCCCCCCCCCCCCCCCCCCCCCCCCCCCCCCCCCCCCCCCCCCCCCCCCCCCCCCCCCCCCCCCCCCCCCCCCCCCCCCCCCCCCCCCCCCCCCCCCCCCCCCCCCCCCCCCCCCCCCCCCCCCCCCCCCCCCCCCCCCCCCCCCCCCCCCCCCCCCCCCCCCCCCCCCCCCCCCCCCCCCCCCCCCCCCCCCCCCCCCCCCCCCCCCCCCCCCCCCCCCCCCCCCCCCCCCCCCCCTTTCCTCCAAACACCCCCCTTTACCAAATTTTTACTTAAAAAAAAACCCCCTTTTGAAAAACCCCCCCAAATTTTCTAAAAATTTTAAGAGGGAACTAAACCCCTTTTTTTAACAAACCCCTTTTCCCTTACTTTAAAGAGGAAACTTTTTAAAATTTGTAAACCCCCCATTTTCTTTTTTAAAAGGTTGGGAAAAAAAATTAAACCTTTTAAAAAACCCAAATTTTCTTTTTTCCCTTTGGGCAAAATTACTTTTTTAAAAAAAGGGTTTTAAAAAATTTTACGGGGGGGAACAAAACTTTTTTTAACCCCCCCGGTTGACTAAAATTTAAATTGGGGAATAAATCCAACTTTGTATTCAAAGTCCCAAAATTGGGAAAAACCCTACGGGTTAAAAAATCCAACTTTGTCTCAAATTTCCCCAGTTTTTAAAAAATTTTCTTAAATCCCCAACTTTTTTCCTAAAATCACCCATTTTGGATATTTTTAAATTTTTAAAAAAAATTTTTATTAAACTTTCCCCAGTTGGTTAATTTTTTCTTTTTAAAAAACCAAATTTTGTAAAAAAAAAACCCCAAAAAAATTTTTTAATTTTTTAAAACCATTTTTTAAAAAGGGTCCGCATTTTTTTTAAATTTTAATTTTAAAAAAACCCAAAAAGGGTCAACCCATTTTGAACAAAAAATTCTTTAAAAAAAAAACCAAATTTTAAAAACACCAAATTTTTTGACTAAAATTTTTAACTTTTAAAAAAAAAAAATTTCCTTCAAAAAATTTAAAACTTCACTTTAAAAAGGTAATTTCCCTTTTTTTCCCAAAAGTAAGAATAAATTCCCCAAAAAGGTTAAACTTTCCTTTTTTCCCCAAAATTTAAACAAAACCCCTTTAATCAAAAACAAATCCCCCCCAAAAAACCCAACGTTAAAAAAATTAAGGAAATAAAACCTTTTTTTCCCAAAACCCCCCGGTTTTTAAATTTTCTAATTAGGGAAAAAAAACCTTTTTTCCCATTACAGTCCCCAACCGTTGTACTTTAAAATTTAAGGTTGGGGAACTAAAATCCTAACTTTTCACCCAAAATCACCAACGTTGTGTATATTTTAAATATTTGGGAAAAAATTTTAATCTTGTCATTCAACAGAAAACCCTTTGTACTTTAAATTTTACAGGTTGGGGGAACTAAAATCCTAACCCTTGTACCCAACAGTCCCCCCTTTTTTGTACGTCTTTTTAAGGTTAGGGAAAAATTCCAAACTTTACCAAACAGTCCCAAAGGGGTGTACTTATTTACATTTTTGGGAACTAAAATTTTTTAAAAAAATAAACCCGGGGGTTACCCTTTAAAAAGGAAAAAAAATCCCCCCCAAAAAACGTCAAAAAGGGTATTACCTTAATGGGTTAGGGACTAAAATCCTCTCTTCCCCCTTTACAGTCCAACGGTGTTACGTTACTTAAAAAGGGTTAGGAACTAAAATCCTAATCTTTCTAAAAAAACCCCGCATTTACTACTTTTACAGGTTAAAAAAACCTTTTTTTTCCCTTTCAAAAACGTAAATTTATTTACATTTAAAAAATTAATTTAAAACCTAAAAATCCCCCAAACGGTGTAGTTATTTTTTTGGGAAAAAACCAACTTTTTATCTCAAAAGTCACCCACTTTGTATCATATTTTCTAAAAGGTTGGGAACTAAAATAAAACTCTTGTTTCAACAGCCCCCTGTTGTACGATAAGTTTTAAATTTTGGGGAAAAAAAAAAATTTTTTCCCAAAACCCCACTTTGTTTCTTTTTTTGGGGGGAAAAAATTAATTTTTTTAAACGTAAACCCACTTTTTGTACGTATATTTTACATTTAGGAAAAAAATCCAAAACTTTTTCAAAACCCCCGGGTTTTACGTTTTTTAAAAGGGTTGGGGAAAAAATTTTTTTTTCATTCATAAAAAAATTTGTTTCTTATTTTTACAGGTTGGGGAAAAAAAAATCCAACCCTTTGTCACCCAACATCAAACTGTTGTTTTTTTTAGGTTAGGGAACAAAAATCTAACTCTTGCCCAAACAGTCCCCCCAACGTACTTTTATTTTAAGTTGGGGAACTAAAATCCCCCCTTTCATCTCAACAGTCCCCACATTTTACGTAAAATTTTTAAAAGTTGGGGAACAAAAAACCTAAACTCTTGTCATCCAAAGTCACAACTTTTGGGTTCATATTTTACAGGTTGGGGAAAAAATCCAATTTTTTCAAAAAACCCCCTTTGAGTATTTTTTACAGGTTGGGAAAAAATCCAATTTTTTATTTTCATCACCGCAGTTTTTTTTTTTAAAGGTTGGGAACAAAAATTTAAAATTTTATTTTCAAACCCAAAACGTTCCCTTTAAATTTTAGGGAAAAAAACCTTTTTTTCCCTAAACCACAGTTGTATCAGTTTAAGTTGGGAAAAAAAAACCCCTTGTCTTCCCCCCCCCCCTTTTCAAAAGGGGAAAAAACCTAATCTTGACTAACACACCCCTTTTCCATAATTTTCACAAGAGGGAACTAAAACCAAACCCTTTGAACAAATCCCCCTGTTTCGAAATTTTTTTAAGGGGGAACAAAAACCTAATTTTGTAAACATCCCCAACCTTTTTTCCCCCTTTTACAGGTTAGGAAAAAATCCAAACCTTTGGGGAAAAAAAACCCCAAACTTTTTTCCCCCCAAAGTTTTACAAGGGGGAAAAAAATTCCCTTTGTTTTAAAACCCCCTTTTTTCATTTTCCCATTTTGGGAAAAAATCCTAATTTTACTAAATCCCCTTTGCCCTTTTTTCCAAAATTTGGGCAAAAATTAATTTTTCAAAAAAAATTTTAACAAAAAACTTAAAAAAAATTTTTTAAAAACCCCTTTCCCAAAACTCCCCAGGGGATAATTCCTTATAACATTAAAAACTTTAAAAATTTTCAAAAAAGGGGAAAAACCAACTTAAAAAAAACCCCCTTTTCCAAAAAAAAAAAATCTTTTTTAAACCGTAAAAAAAATCCCCCTTTAAACTTAAGTTAATAAAAAAAAATCTACTCCTTTAAAATTTAAAAAAAACCCTTTTTGGGAAAAAAAAAAAATTTTGGGATTCAACTCTTTGTAAACCCATTTTGGGGCCCAAAATCCCCCCAAAAAATCCCCTTTTCTCAAATTTTAAATTTTAAAATTTTAAAAAATTTTTACTAAATTTCCCCATTTAAACCCAATTTTCTCGTTTTTAACTAAAATCCTAATTTTTCCCCGAAACCCATTTTTAATTTTTCTAAAGTAGGGAACTAAAATCCAAACTTTTAAAAAAGCCCCAAATTTTTTTTTTTTCCCTTAAAGAAAAATTTTCCTTTTAAAGTAAAATTTCATTTTTTAAAAAAAAAACCCCTTTTAACCTAATCCCAAGGGAAATTTTTCCTTTAAAAAAACCAATTTTTTTTTCCCAAAAGGGACATTTCTTTTTTAAATAAATTTTTAAACCATAATTTCCCCCTTTCCCCCCCTTTAAATAAAATTTAAAAAAAATTTTTTGTTTAAAACTTTCCCCAAAAGGGAAATTAAAACCCCCCTTTTTAAAATTTCCCAAACCAACTTTTTGGATAAACCAAAAGTTAAAAATTTAAAAATTTTTTAAAAAAAACCAGGGGGTTTACAAAATTTAATTTTTTTAAAAACCCCAACTTTTTTAAAATTTAAAAAACCTAAATTTTAAAAAAAAAAACCCCCTTTGTATCTAATTTTTCCACTGGGAACTAAATTTTCTCTTTTTTTAAAAAACCCCAAATTTGTTTTTTAAATAAAAGGGGGGAAAAAATCCAAACCTTTTACAAAAAACGTTCTTTTTAACGGGTTAAAAATTTCTTTAAAACCCAAAGTAGCCTTTCTTTAAAATTTTTTAAATTTTAGGGGAAACTAAAATTACTTTTCCCCAAACCCCCAAAAACCCCATGTCTATTAAAAAGGTTAGGGAACAAAAAATCCAAACTCTTGTCTCAAAACAGTCCCGCGGGGTTCCCTTAAATTTTTAAAGGAAAAAAACCCTTTTTTTTCACCCCAACTTTTTACCCATTTTTTAAAATTTTAAAATTAAAACAAACCCAAAAATTTTAATTCCATTCCACTTTACGTTATTTTAAATTAAAAACAAATTTTTTGGGCAAAAAACACCCCGGAGAATTTTCTAATTTAAAGGGGAAAAAATCAACTTTTTTCTAAAGTCCCCCTGTTGTAGTAAAAATTTTAAAGGGGGAAAAACCCAAACTTTTTTATATAAAAAAAAAATTTTGGTCTCATTTTTTTTGGAGGAAAAAAACCAAATTTTTTAAAATCCCCCAATTTTATATGTTTTAAAAGTTGGGGAATAAACCAATTTTTTTTCCCCAAAACCCACTTTGTCTCAAATTTTCAAAAGTTAGGGAAAAAAAACCAATTTGTTTTAAAAACCCCCCAATTTTACGTCAAGTTTTTAAATTAAATTTAAACAAATTTGAACCCAAACCCCTTTTTAGTCAAAAGGAAATTTGGGGGAAATAAAAATCCATTGATTAAATCCCCACTTTTTTTTTTTAATTTAAATTTTAAACCAAATTTTTTCATTAAACGACCCCTTTTTTAATTTTTAAATTTTTAAAAAAAATTTTTAAAAACTAACTTTATTTATTTCAAAAAAAAATTTTTCTTTTTAACAGTGGGGGAACTTCTAATTTTCAAAAGCCCCCAAAATTTTATTTTTAACGGGTTTTTTATCTTTTCTCAAAAGAAAAAAATTTGTACTCCCCCAAAAAGGTTGGGAAAAAAACCTTTTCATTAAAAACTTACTACTTTTTAAAACATTTTGGGGGGAAAAAAATCCTCCCTTATACATTAAACCCAAATTTAAAATTCCCCTTAAACGGGTTTGGGGGAAAAAAATCCAATTTTGAAAAAACCTAACGAAAAAAAATTAATAATTAAAAATTTTTAAAAACCCTTCCCCCTTAAACCAATGTTTTACGTAACCAAAAGGGGGAAAAAAAAAAAATTTGACAAACTACCCCGGTTTTAAAACTAAAACTTTTTTAAATTCCAATTTTAAAAATAAAATCCCTTTTTTCCCCAAACCCCCAAAAAATTTGGCCCAAAATTTTCTTTTTGGGGGGAAACTTTTTTTTTTTCTTAACAG
>JARQOC010003672.1:0-14836 GCA_033576535.1 Allobates femoralis | reverse complement strand
GCATGGTGTATACAAGTGTGCAGGTTGTATACAGAGTGTGCAGGGTGAAAATACAGAGTGTCCCAGGGTGTATACAGAGTGTGCAGGGTGTATACAGAGTGGATGGTGTATACAGAGGTGCATGGTTTATACAAGTGTGCATGGTGTAAAAGAGGTGCATGGTGTATACAGAGTGTGCAGGTGTTACAAGTGTCCCACGGTGTATCCCAAGTGTGCACGGTGTAAAACGGAGTTGCACGGTGTAAAGGGTTGTGCACGGTGTATACGGAGTGTGCAGGGTTTGTATAGGGAGTTTTCACGGTGTTTACGGAGTGGCACGGTTATAGGAGTGTGCACGGTTATAGGGAGTGTGAAAGGGTGTATACGGAGTGTGCCGGTGTAAAACGGAGTGGCACGGTGTATACGGAGTGTGCACGGTGTATACGGAGTGTGCACGGTGTATACGGAGTGTGCACGGTGTATACGGAGTGTGCACGGTGTATACGGAGTGTGCACGGTGTATACGGAGTGTGCACGGTGTATACGGAGTGTGCACGGTGTATACGGAGTGTGCACGGTGTATACGGAGTGTGCACGGTGTATACGGAGTGTGCACGGTGTATACGGAGTGTGTATGGTGTGTGCACGGTGTATACTGTGTGTATGGTGTGTGCACGGTGTATACTGTGTGTATGGTGTGTGCACGGTGTATACTGTGTGCACGGTGTATACGGTGTGTACTGTGTGCACGGTGTATACGGTGTGTACTGTGTGCACGGTGTATACGGTGTGTACTGTGTGCACGGTGTATACGGTGTGTACTGTGTGCACTGTGTGCACTGTGTGCACGGTGTGTTACGGTGTGCACTGTGTGCACGGTGTGTACTGTGTGCACGGTGTGTACGGTGTGTACTGTGTGTGTATGGTGTATACGGTGTGTACTGTGTGTACGGTGTGTGTATGGTGTATACGGTGTATACTGTGTATTCTGTATACATATATACTGTGTATTCTGTATACATATATACTGTGTATTCTGTATACATATATACTGTGTATTCTGTATACATATATACTGTGTATTCTGTATACATATATACTGTGTATTCTGTATACATATATACTGTGTATTCTGTATACATATATACTGTGTATTCTGTATACATATATACTGTGTATTCTGTATACATATATACTGTGTATTCTGTATACATATATAAAAAAAAAAATCGAGATTTAAATCGAAAATCGTCCATAGGGTTAAATAAAATCGAGATTTTGATTTTTCCCAAAATCGCCCAGCCCTAGCTGTAACGTCGCTACGTGGTCGCCGGTGAGATGTCAAACATTCAGATCTACTAAATGACGCATCAACAATACGGCGACCCGTATAACGACCTCGGCGGTCGTTGGGACCCTGTCACACAGCAGCTAGTCTGACTCAGACCTACGTGGCTGAGATCTGAGTCACCAATGAGGTTGTTGTTAAGGCGTCAAACACACCGATGCATGCTGCCCAGCGGGAACCGGACGATCCAAAAAATGGTCCAGGACATTTCTACATGATCAGCGATGTCACAGCGGGGGCCCGGTCAATGCTACGTGTCAAACATAGCAAGATCGCTGGAAAGGTCACTGTTGCATCACTAAACCTGTAACAAAACAGCGATCTCGCTATGTGTGACGGGGGCTTAAGAAGTCTGTGACAGGGGTGTAAACTGGGGGTTTCACAGACCCCGAAAATCTGAAGTATAAACCCTCTGCATTAATATAGGACCGCGTCGTCTTGTCACTACAGGCACGAAAACAACACAAAAGTACGTCACTAAACACATCAAATATGTTGTAAAAAAGAAGATAAACAGTGGCTGGTTCCCGCCGGTGGCAGCTGTCCATACAGAGGTGTTGGCTCTGAGGCACCAGCCCCATTACACAAGGCACCTTCAGGTTTATGGCTGACTGATAAAATGAGATCAAACAGGGCACTGAATATGCATAAAAACCTCCATGAATGGGCTTTAAAAAAAGGCTGCAAGAAGGAAAGGATCATTATGGAATACAGATATAATGGATACACTCTCCGAATATGCACCTAGACCAGTGTTTGCCAACTTCAGTCCTCAAGGCCCACCAACAGATCATGTTTTCAAGGATTTCCTTAGCATTGCTCAAGTGATGATGCCAATAATAAAGAAATCCTGAAAACTTGCACTGTTGGTGGCTCCTGAGGACTGGAGTTGACAAACACTGATCTAGATAGAGATGAAACAGACCAATGACCAAGTGTGTTCATAGCTCCCTCCATTGAAGTCTATGGCAGTTATGGAAATTGCCAAAGAAGAGAAGAAAGCCCACCCGAAGAAAAGGTCTACATTTATCCCCAACTTTTCACGTACCTTTTGCTACCCGCATTCTGTCCCAAGGGAAACAAGGATGACGGGTTCAATGCTTCAGCCTCCCCATGTACACAACCCTGGACGTTGGCTACATGGAAGCGGTTCAGGACTGAAAGACAAAGAATATTTCAATCAATATACTTCAATTATAATCTCTCATCCAAGTTATGGCTTCTTCTCATTACCAATTCTGCCTAAGAACACTGCCATAGATCAAGAATGAACATGCAAATAGAGTCTGGAGCCTCGGTTAGGAGTCTCAAACACAGGACTAGCCATATATCCCTCCAGGGAAGGACCCAGCCAAGGGGTGGCTCCTTGCGGAGAACACCATAACCACCAAATGAAGTGGCCCTTTAAGTCAATATCCAACTCTATTACAAGTTTACAGATATGACAAGGGAATACCAAGGCCAGGTATCCATCCACATACAGCTGTTTCGGGGTGTTGCCCCTCATCAGTGTGGAGTAGGATTCTGGCTAGGTGGGAGCAAGGCCTAGTAGACCAAGATTGCAAAGTATTCACTGATCTCAGGGAGACCAGTCCAAGAAAACACTGCGGGCAGCTGGCTAAAGTGCTCAACCACAGTGAATTCCTAGGCACAATGTGCCTAGGAATTCACTGTGTTTGAGCGCTTTAGCCAGCTGCCCGCAGTGTTTTCTTGGACTGGTCTCCCTGAGATCAGTGAATACTTTGCAATCATAGATCAAGAATGGGATCTAAACATCCTCCAAAAGCAACTTCTCCCAACGATCCAGGAGTAATTTGGTGATGGACATTGCTTTCTCCATATTGATGGAGACCAGGTCACAAGTAAAAAGTGACGATAAAGTGGATCAGTGAAGAAAACATTGTCATTTTAAGTTTATGGCCAGGAAACCCCACAGATCTAAACCCCATTGAGAATCGGTGGTCAATCCTCAAAGTAAGTGGACAAAGTAACAAAACAAGTGATAAACTACAAGCACTGATTAGGTAAGAACACGTGGTCACGAGGCAGGATTTGGCCCAGAAGCCGATATCCAGGTGGCGTGAAAAATAAGGGACAACACTAAATAGAGTATTGCAAAAAATGTAAATATTTGTCAAAAGTTAAAGGAACTTGCCAAAAGCTGATAATTGTGTGTTAGTAATTGTAGAAACATCCGACAAAAGCACCAGACATCCAAAAATTAGGTCGGACTCATAATTATTCTGACACCGTATTCAGTAGAACATTTCTGTTATTATATACGGTATTAAAGAAGCAAACATAACATTACACACATTCATTTTCTGGCGGTCTGATGGCGCTTGCTCCTGCCAGCACTTGGTGACTTCTCGTCCTGATCATTTATCGTCCACAGCCTGAATCTCTGCTCTCTTTTATACTATTTGTATCTCTTATGTAGAGTCTATGACATTTTAATCTTTTGTGTGATGAATATTTAATTGTATAAAAAGAAGCAGGTAATTGATTGAGCCATTTAGCGGGTAGCTGCGCCGGTTTAATGATACAGTAAGTAAATCGCCCTGGCACAGGCCCTAGATTGTGCTGTAATTACAAGCCCTGTACAGATGGCCGTCCATCCACAGATTAGGAGACGCGACGTGGAGCCAAAACAAACATGAAATGAGGAGGAAAGGGCTTTTTATTCCTAATTTATATCCAATTACTAAAGTGGGAAAAATACTTGGTGTTTAGACATGTAGATTATAATCTCCGAACTGCAAAATAAGGCCCAAACCTGGATTCACACTACCATTTCTTGAAATGCGTGGGTACTCATGTAAAACCTGCATACCCCTGGAGTCCCTGGAAACCTGATGCACCCGCACCGCTTTTCATTGATCCGGCTGACTGACCTGTTGTAACACCGCTGCAGTAGGATCCAGCTGCATCAGGTTGTGTCTGTTATTTTGACTGATCCGGTGACAAATGACACCCCCCATAGTAGACGTGTCATATAAAACTGGCTTCTAGGTATGATCAGTCTGGGAAACCAGATCCGTGCAGCTGAAAGCCCATGTATCAGTTTTATCATGGATCTGTTTCCATAGGACGCCATGGTAATTCTAGCCAGATAGGCAAAGATCTGTTTGATTCCATTTTTTTGCACGAGCAACAAAAGTGCCATAAATTGCCTTTTTGGCATCACTCAAAAAACAGAGAGAAATGGATCAGTGTGGAAACAGATACAGCCGCACGTTCTTCAGTCCCCATTAACAGTCACTCCGAGAGAACACGGATCCTTTTCTATCCATTTTTAGATGGAAGGGCCCAGATTTTTTGAAAAAAGGTAGGGTGAAACCAGACTAAGAAAAACTCACCGAAGTTTTGACACTTTTCTTTCTACCCCTTGCATCTAGCAGGTGGCTGCAGATTCCCCCAGGAGGTGACACATGCGTCCAGACACCGATGCACAGTCCCCTGCAACCCATAACATGGGGGCGGTTTGTGGCAACCAGGCGAGGTTGCAGTTGAGGTTGTTTTCCTCTAGGGGGCATCTGTCACAGTGATGCATGTCCTCAGTGCTGAGCGGCCCACCCGGTCTGGGGGCGTTACCAATAGGCTGCTCAGACACTATGTATCACCTGGATGTGAGTGGCAGAGGCCTAATGGTGTCCATGTGTCTGCATTCACCACCAGCCTCTCCCTGCATACATGGCTGGTCGCCTGGTTGCCACAAACCGCCCCCATGTTATGGGTTGCAGGGGACTGTGCATCGGTGTCTGGACGCATGTGTCACCTCCTGGGGGAATCTGCAGCCACCTGCTAGATGCAAGGGGTAGAAAGAAAAGTGTCAAAACTTCGGTGAGTTTTTCTATATATTTCTTAGTACCAATTTGGTGATTTTTGCTGAAACCAGACTAAGGCCTAATTCACACGTAGCATTTCCATCTGTTTTTCACGGTGTGAACATAACATTCACTTCATGCACTTTCTGCCTGAAAAAGAATTAAAACCGCTAAAAATGTAATATGCAGATGTTCAGTCTTTAGCTTCATTGAAGAGCCTGAGGCTTCGAAAACTGAGTATTCCTGTGTGTGAATGACCCAGTCACAGTCCAAGACTGAATCCCATTGAGAATCTGTGACAAGACTTGATATTTTCATTTCACAGACGTCTCCATCCAATCTCACAGATTGTGTGCAAAGAAGAATGGGCGAAAAATGAGGGTATGTGCAGACGATCCGGAGGCACTGTGGGTTGGCGCAGTGCCTCCGGATCTGAGGGAACCAGCGGGTGAATGCAGGGAGACCGCAGTCACCATGTACTCACAATCTGCATTCGGTGCATGGCAGCTGAAGATTGCTTCCGACTCTGCAATAATAAATTAACATGCTGTGGAGGATTTGGAAGCTCGACAAGCCACATCGCTGGTGAAAACACGCTGTGGAGGGGAGAAGCACATTGGAGCATGGGGCTTCTAGAATTCCCATCAACTATGCTGGTACTGGACAATGCAGCGGTTTGGACACAGCGATAATATGCTGCATCCAAACTGCTGCTATTCCAGATGGTATGCATAAAGCCTTTGGCCGGCTTCACACCACGGTTTTTGACTGTCAGGTTCTGTCCGGTGTTTTGCAGGATGCATGGGACAGAACCTGACAGCCACGGCATCGTTGCTGGCACTGTCCAGTGCTGAAATGTCAAGTTGGCCTTAGATGTGCAATCGTGGTAGAGATATCCCCAAAACACTTGCAGCAGTAATAAGAGGGAAAGGTGATCCTACAAAGTATTGACTCGAGGCAGAACACAAATGTACATCACAATTATCAGATTAATATTTTTTTAAATCTTTAGAAAACCAAGTATCATTTCCTTTTATATTTCAAATACTTGTGACTGTTTGTTAGTATATCACAAGCATACACCCAAGGTCTTCCTGTGTCCCCCAATGAAGCGATTAAGAAATACATTTATGTTGCAGGATTTAACATGGAAAAAATCCCACAAGAGAAATTGACATGTTGTGGATTAGAAACATGCACTGAAGGTCAGATTACACGGAGTAAAAAAAGCAGAGTGGGCAAGAGATTGCTATAAACCCATCCATTTACTGCAACTGGAAGACACAATAAGAATAATAATAATAATAATATTTATTCATTTATATAGCACTATTAATTCCATAGCACTTTACATACATCAGTAATGCTGTCTCTCTTGGAGCTCACAATCTAAACATCCTATCAGTATGTCTTTACATTGTGGGAGGAAACCGGAGTGCCCGGAGGAAACCCACGCAAACACGGGCCAAAAATAGTCAAAAACTCACCAAAACTCAATATGGGAAAGTAGCCTGGTAAGAAATTAGGCGTAGTCATTTTGCATACGATAAAAACAAATGCTGTATTGATGGTAAAAATGGACATCCAGACTGAAGATCAATGAAAATTGGATCCAGATCATAAAAAAAAAAAAAAAAAAAAAAAAAAAAAAAGACCTGTTTTTTTTATGCAACAAAAATGGATGATTGTATGAGGTCTCAGGCGGAGTTCTGAAGAGTATATGGAAAAAGGTGGACTTTTTTGGGGGAAAAAGAAAGTTAAAACCAATCACAACTGTATGACCTGTGTGTCTAGTCTTAACATGTGCATGACATCCCTTTTATTGGTTGCAAGAAGGAAAAAATAAGACAAAAAACAGAAAATCAACAAGTACCACATTTATGTGCCTGGTCCATGTCGATGCTATTATAGGGAACCCGTCACCCCAAATAAGCTTTCTAACCTATTAATACCTGTCCCTGCAGCCTTACAATACATTCTAACACATCCCTTACTCATCTTTTTTTTACTAATCTACGAGTACAATAATGTAGTTAGGAAACTTACAAAATTCTTGTCACAGGGGCGTTCCTCCAAGGCATTTTGACCAGTAGGCGGGTCCCATGTGCCGCGCTACCTCTGCCTCATTGCTCTAATATGCCCTAATAAGCGTCATTATACAATGCAGAGCTCAGGCACGATTTCAATATCGCGGCCGCAACGTCACCGCTGCGACACGGTCATGTGACACCGTGATCGCGCGTCACTTCCGGTCGCACACAGGCAGACTTCAGCATGCAATGTGCACATGCGCGAAGTCTGCCTGTAAGCCCTGCGACGGGAAGGGACGCTTCCTCCATCACATGACCAAGTCGCAGCGGTGACGTTGCTGGCGCGATATTGAAATCGTGCCCTGTGATACCAATGTGATAAGAATGGTGTGTGGATGTGGATAGAATAAGTATAGAACCGGTAATCATAATTAGAATATAGTGACCACAGGCCTTGTCATTCATTCCATATAAATGATCAGTTCTTGGTTGAAATAAAAAACGGGTGACTTCCTCTTTTTCACATTATGCCGTTATGATGACACCATGAGCTGAGCTGAAATTAAACCACATCCTCAGCTAGGGAAAGGGATGGGGGTATTGCACAGGAAAGAAGTGAATATCTTGTGGTTAATGGTCACGGATGGATCATGCCATCAGCACGGGATCAAGGATAGTATAAATTGAAGAAAGTCACATTCAGGAAGGGGGAGGAAAAACCTTTCAAGAGTTTAACATGTTCGGACGTCTCTGTGAAGCAAGCCGTGGTCCCTTCTCGCTGATCGTGACTTCCCCCGATAATGAAGGTGAAGCAGCTACAATACACGGTAAAATCATTGATGCTTATTTGTTATAATTAAGTCTAGGTATAATTGGTATGCTTTATGTTAAGCCTGTATTCAATTGATGACAATTCATGTGCTACTTTGTTAACAAATAAATTTAATCTTGCTATAAAGAATAAAGAGAATTTTGTTTACGTACCGTAAATTCTTTTTTCTTGAATCATCAATGGGAGACCCAGACAATGGGGTTTAGGGCGCTGCCCTCCGGAGGTCACACTAGGTACTACAAGTTTGTAGCACCGCCTCCTCCGCTTATAAACCCCCACCGTAGGAGACATCCTCAGTTTAGTCCATAAGCTGCGAGGAGAAATAAACCACACCCGAAACATCGGGAAGAATGCCGTGCACAGACGGTGTAACAACCCGGAAACACTGTCTCAACAGAGAACAGATCAAATGCAAACATGCAACGGAACAACTGGGTGGGTGCTGGGTCTCCCATTGATGATTCAAGAAAAAAGAATTTACGGTACGTAAACAAAATTCTCTTTTTTCTGATCATCATAATGGGAGACCCAGACAATGGGGATGTCCTAAAGCAATACCCCAGGGCGGGAAGAGTTCCTCAACAAGACGGAAAACACATGGTTCCCTTTTAAAGGTGGGCAACCGCCGCCTGGAGAACCCGCCTGCCCAAACTCGCATCCGCAGAGGCATGGGCATGCACCATATAGTGCTTAGAGAAAGTGTGCAGGCTGGACCAAGTGGCCGCTTGACACACCTGTAGAGCAGAAGCTCGATGTCGCAAGGCCCAAGAGGCACCTACAGCTCTAGTAGAGTGTGCCTTCAAACCCACCGGGAGTGGCAAACCAGAAGACCGGTAAGCCTCCTGAATGGGAGCCTTGATCCATCTGGCCAAGGTCGACTTTGAAGCCGCGGACCCCTTACAGCGACCCATCGTGAGGACAAATAAGGAATCCGAACTCCTAAAGGAGGCGGTCCTGGACACATAAATGCGTACAGCTCTCACGAGATCCAGAGTATGGAGGTCGCGCTCAACCTGATGAACGGGAGCGGGGCAAAATGATGGGAGAACAATCTCCTGGTTCAAGTGGAATGTTGAAACCACCTTCGGCAAAAATTCAGGCCGTGGGCGCAACACCACCTTGTCCTGGTGAACCACCAGAAAGGGTGACTTGCACGAAAGTGCAGCCAATTCTGAGACCCTTCTCAGAGACGTAATCGCCACCAGAAAGACCACCTTCTGGGACAGACGAGAGAGAGAGATGTCTCTCAGTGGCTCAAACGGCGGTTTCTGCAGTGCCGCTAGGACCATGTTGAGGTCCCAAGGGTCCAGGGGCCGCCTGTAGGGCGGAACCACCCGAGACACCCCCTGCAGAAATTGGCGGACCTTCGGGAGGAGCGCCAAGCGCCTGTCAAATAGCACGGAAAGTGCTGATACTTGACCTTTCAGAGAGCCAAGGGATAATCCCAACTCCAAACCCGACTGTAGGAAGGCCAACAATGTCGGAATAGACAACGGCCACGGTGAGTGACCACCAGAGGCACACCAGGTAAAAAAGATTTTCCACGTTCTGTGGTATATCTTCCTGGAAACAGGTTTCCTTGCCCGATTCATAGTGGCAACCACTGTAGGAGAGAAACCTCTGGATGTCAGCAGCCAGGCCTCAAGAGCCATGCAGTCAATCTGAGGGCCCTGGAATTGAGGTGGAAGAATGGGCCTTGCGCGAGAAGATCTGCGCGCTCTGGAAGAGCCCACCGGTGTCCGCCTGACAGTTGCCACAGGTCCGGGTACCAGGACCTCCTGGGCCAATCTGGAGCCACTAGAATGGCTACTCTGCATTCCGTCCTGATCTTCCACAGGACCCTGGGAATCAGAGCTAGAGGCGGGAACACATATGGCAGCTGGAAGCTGGACCAACTCAGGATCAGGGCATCCGCCCCCAGAGACTGAGGATCCCATGATCTCGCCACGTATTGGGGCACCTGATGATTCAGCCGTGAGGCCATCAGATCCACGTCCGGAGTGCCCCATCTGCCGCAGATGTCCCGGAAGACGTCTGGATGAAGGGACCACTCTCCGGCGTCCATCCCCTGTCGGCTCAGATAGTCGGCCTCCCAGTTCTCGACCCCTGGGATGTGAACTGCGGAGATCAGGCAGCCGTTTTCCTCCACCCAAGCTAGAATGCGGTGGACTTCGGTGAGGGCCTGAGCACTTCTGGTCCCTCCCTGATGATTTATGTAGGCGACGGCCGTCGCATTGTCGGACTGTACCCGAATGGGTTGTCCTGACAGGAATTTCTGAAACGCCAGGAGCGCCAGATAGACCGCCTTGATCTCCAGCACGTTGATCTGCAACGCCGACTCCGACTGAGTCCAGAGGCCTTGAGCCCTGTGGTGCAAGAACACCGCACCCCAGCCCTTCAGACTGGCGTCGGTGGTCACCACTAACCATGACGGTTTTAGGAAGGACCGTCCCCGTGACAGATGATGTGGCTGTAGCCACCACTGTAGGGAATCCCTGGTTGGTTGTGACAGTGTCACCAGCCGATTCAAAGAAATCGTCCTCTTGTCCCATCTGCGAAGAATCTCCAGCTGGAGAAGACGGAGGCGAAACTGTGCGAACGGCACCGCCTCTATCGCCGCTACCATGCGACCCACCAGTCTCATCAATACCCGTAGGGATGACTGTGGAGACAGGAGGACATTCTGCACTCCTGATTGGATCGCAAGCTGCTTGGCTTGAGGTAGGGACACCAGGGCCGAGTCCGTGTGGAAGTCCATGCCCAGATATGTCAATGACTGGGTCGGAACCAGGGTCGACTTTTGAATGTTGATAAGCCACCCGAACCGTTCCAGGGACTTCATGGTCACCTCCAGGCTCACCCGACAAAGGTCTTCCGATGGCGCCCTGACCAACAGGTCGTCCAAATAGGGTATGACGGCGTGTCCCTGCGCATGCAGGAGAGCCATCATGGAGGCCATCACCTTTGTGAACACCCGTGGTGCTGAGGCTAGCCCGAATGGCAGTGCCACAAATTGGAAGTGCTCTTCCCCCACTGCGAATCTCAACCAGCGCTGATGAGCTGGTGCAATGGGGACGTGAAGGTAAGCGTCCCTGATATCGATGGACGCTAGGAAGTCTCCCTGTGACACAGCCGCGATCACTGAGCGCAGGGATTCCATGCGGAACTTCCGAACCAACACGTGACGGTTGAACAACTTGAGGTCCAACACCGGGCGAAAAGAGCCGTCCTTCTTTGGGACAATAAAGAGGTTGGAGTAAAAACCCCTGAACCTCTCTTCCATGGGCACAGGGACCACCACTCCGTCTCTGCGGAGTCCCTCCAACACCAGGTGAAAAGCCTGAGCCTTTTCTGGGGATGGAACCGACCGATGGAATCGGTGTATTGGTCGTGACGTCAGCTCTATCCTGTAACCTCTTGAGACTACGTCTCGAACCCACTGATCGTGAATGTGAAGAAGCCACTTGTCCTGAAAGCGGGACAGGCGGCCCCCCACCTGTGGGGAGGCAGGATGAGAGAGCGAGTCATGTCGAGGCGGGCTTGGGGGTGGCAGCCGCTGCCCCCGCCGGCTTCTTCTGACGACTCTTGGAACGCCACTGAGTAGCAGGCTTGCCCCCTCGGTCTGAGCGAGTGGACGCCGTTGATGACTGTGAACCGGAGCGAAAGGACCACTGCTTAGGGTTCCTTTTCACGGTGTACCGTGGCTTAGGCTTGTTCTGCGGTATCTTAGACTCAGCAGAATCCTTTATCAATTTGTCCAGTTCGGTGCCAAAAAGCCTGTCACCAGCGAACGGAAGATTTTGTAAAATCTTCTTAGATGTGGCATCTGAGTCCCAAAGACGCAGCCACAACAGCCTGCGGATCGCAATTGCATTGGCCGAGGCCACAGCAGAGCGAGTGGCAGTTTCCAAAGATGCCGTCCTGGCATAGTCCGCATAGGCCCTTGCTCTCTCAGTGAGAGCCAGGACCTCTGGACTGGACCTAGCTATATCAGTGATACCATCCAAACAGATAGTAATCGCTTGTAGGGTCCAGACCGCGGCAAAATTAGGGGCAAACGAAGACCCCACAGCCTCATAGGAAGACTTGGCGAGTTGCTCGACCTGTCTATCAGTAGCATCCTTCAACGAGGAGCTATCAGAGGCAGAAAACAAGGAGCGCGCAGCAATCCTAGTCATGGAAGCATCCACCTTGGGAGACTGCGACCATTCCTGGAGCGCCTCCTGGGGAAAGGGAAAGCGATTGTCCTTAGTTTTACGGACATAACGCCGCCCAGGATGCAACCTGGGAGCTTTAATCACCCTTCCGAAATTAGTGTGGTCCATGAAGGAGCCACTTGGTCTAGCCTCTGGCCGCAGCCATTGGTATATCTCCTTGGGGTGTACAGTCACCTCCTCAGGAGGAGTGACAAGACGCAATGTCTCATTGATGGAGGACACCAGATCCTCCACCCCATCTGGAGGTTCAGACATAGACCCAAGAGTAGAACCCCCATCATCTTCCTCACCATCAGAGGAACGCTCCTCCTCAGAGAGAGTCTGGAGCTCAGGAGAAGCCTCACGGGCTCGCTTAGGGGGTCTTACAGCAGAAGTAAGAGACACCCGGGGGTAACTAGGAGGAGTAGCTGGGTTCTCCAGTCTCCTATGCAGTGCCTCCAGGGTTTGCGACATGGAGGACATCTGGGACAGCAGAGATTCATTAATCTTGTTCTGCGTTTCCCATGGCCCTGGGATCACCTGAACCTCAGGGTATAATCCCGGATTTGCAGACTCAGTAGTAGCAGACCGGGCCTCTGGGCGTCCGCAGTTATTGCAGGACCCCTCCACCAGTGTCCCGTTGCATGTAGCGCAGGTAACGGTGACCACTGCCGCCTTAGCAGCATGCTTCCCAACTGAGGACATCTCCACAGTGAGGGGAATATAAGCCAAAGTTCACAAACAAACCGGGAATCCCGGTGGCTTACCGACCGCAGTAAAGCGGTAGGAGGAAGCGGTGTGTGTGTGTGACCTCCGCGAGTTCCGGTCTCCCTTGCAAGTGCAGACACGCGCTGCAGCCAGATCCCAGCCGGGAAGTGAGGGAGAAGATGGCCGCCGACAGTGAAGATGTGGGCGGAGCCAGGAACACGCGGGAAGAACACACAACACGCCCAGCGGTGATGTCACCATAAGGGCTGCCTCCTCCTCCTCCAGACTGCCTCAGCAATGGAGGTGCCGGAGCCCGCAGCGCGGGAAAAGAGTGTGAATATCACCACACACACTCTCAGACTGCATGTACACATAAAAACACTCGCAGTCTACAGCCTCAGCCCCTGTGACACACAGGGCGGTCAGCCAGGGCGACCCCAGCACAGGGTCACCGCCAGAACCGCGGACCCGAGGGTAACCGCGCGGTCTGAGTGTCATGACACCACAGTGACAGACACTACCCCCAGGCACACAGGAGACACACCAGGTGCCTCAGTGCCGGTCCGGTCTGTAAGCACCTTTAGGGAGGCCTCGGACGGGGGTACAGCACCAGTCCGGAGTGTAAGCACCATTTAGGGAGGCCTCGGACTGGGCTGGCTCCGTCCGGTCTGTAAGCACCATTTAGGGAGGCCTCGGACGGAGCGGAGCTGTGCAAGGCTCCAGGCTCCCCCTTACCAGAGCCTCCATGGAGGGATGGAAAGGAAGGAGCGCGACAGCGTACCGGGAGAACACTGAAGTGTCCAGGCTAAAAGCCCTCCGGTACCTCCACCAGCGTGTTCCGCAGAGGGTGAGCGGGGAGGCTGTCGGGGGTCCCGAGCGGGACCATTTTACCTTGTCTTCATACGCCATCACGTAAGCTGTGAGAATGCAGTGAAGTGCAAGCAAAGCGTGATCCTCCGAGCACACTAAGTTTAAAACTGAGGATGTCTCCTACGGTGGGGGTTTATAAGCGGAGGAGGCGGTGCTACAAACTTGTAGTACCTAGTGTGACCTCCGGAGGGCAGCGCCCTAAACCCCATTGTCTGGGTCTCCCATTATGATGATCAGAAAATTATTATTCATGCCTGATTTGTAAGTCAGTGAGCACTATGTAGGTACGGGCTCTGCCCCGATCCAGGTAAATTTAGCAAGACATGCCCGAGCTCTGCATTGTATAAAGACGCCCATTAGGGCGTATTACAGCAACGAAGCAGGGGGGTAGCGTGGCACAAGGGGACCTGCCTACCGGTCAAAATGCCTTGGAGGAAAGCCCCTGTGACAAGAATTTTGTAAGTTTCCTAACTACATTATTGTACTCGTAGATTAGTAAAAAAAAGATGAGTAAGGGATGTGTTAGAATGTATTGTAAGGCTGCAGGGACAGGTATTAATAGGTTAGAAAGGTGATTTGGGGTGACAGGTTCCCTTTAAAGCTCTACTACAACAGCTTTAACACTAAGGCTACATTCACATGGTGCGTTATTGATGCGTTCCTTACAGATCCGCTATTGCAGTGAAATGCAGTCATGTTGCATTGACCTGGCTGTGACAGACATTTCACAATTTTGCATTCAGATGCAGCGTTTTTACAGATCTGTTCTTGGGCTGTACAAATAGATCTGTAAAAAGAATGAGCATGTCACTTCTTTTTACGTTTATCTGCTGCGCTTTTACTCACCTCCCCGCGCTCCCACAGTGATGTCCTCTCATCCTGGAGGCTGCAGGACCTGCGAGAGGACCTGGCACTGCACCATGTGACTGAGCGATGTCAATGGGTCACATGTGCAGGGTCCTGGAGGTACTGAACACTGCAGCCTCCGAGAATGAGAACATTCCTGGAGATCACTGCGAGAGTGGAGGGAGGCGAGTAAATGGCAC
>JARQOC010003671.1:0-14861 GCA_033576535.1 Allobates femoralis | reverse complement strand
AACACAGGGAAATCCAGGAACACAGGGAATCCCAGGACCACCGGAGATCCGGAGCCGGGCGAGAAGCAGCGATCAGCTTGGAGAGATCCAGGAGACCATCCAGGAACACGGTGATCAGCCAGGAGCCGGCAGGAACGAGATCTGGAGGAGGTAACACAGAAATATCAGGTAACAGACCAATTAAGGAGCGACCTGACAGACCAGTAGTGGCAGCTTCACTAAGGAGAAGGTTGCCCTGGCCCCGACTGATTGAAAACAGGAGGTTTAAATCAGAGCAGGGCAGTCCTGATTGGCAGGACACAGGGGCTTGGTGATTGGCTGGAGGGAGGAGCCAGATCCCTGCAGTCTCTCCAGCAGAAACTGAGTGGGAGACAGTTTCATGTGTACAAGCAGTGGTACCAGAAGTGAGAGGAGCAATGTTGCTCAAGCAGAGGGTATAAGGGCAGCAGGCCGCGGGCACGGGCGGCAGACCCCCGAGGGGTAACAGCTAGTAAGTTTATAAACTCTTTATATGAGTTATACTAATGCAAGATTTTACACAAAAACAGTGCTGGAAAGGTATCCTTAGGGTGCAGGGACATGTACTAACTGTGTATTAGGGTGATCTGAGGTGGTTGGTTCCCTTTAAGTTACATGTTTAGGATGGCAGCTACCTGCTCTGAGTACAGAGTTATCACTGATGAACTCGTGGTACAATTTAGAATAAATTTTTCCTGTATTTTTACATCCCATCAGTGACAGATCTAGAAAAGGGGCGGAATCTCCATGTATTTTCACCATAAAGGATGAGTTGTAATCATTAGTATGAAAGAACTCCAATAGGGACAGAGGAGTAGATATGAGAGACACATCAGACGACACAGTTCAAATCAAGACCATATTGTCCATGTATTTCCCGCACCATCTAATGTGATCAATGAAGGGGCTGTTCTGTATGTATATGAATTCCTCCTCCCATTTCTGCATGTACAGGTTGGCCAATGAAGGTGAGAATTTCACTCTCATTGGATAACCGCACAACTGGACATAAAAGACTGCATTGAATTTGAAGAAATTTCTACTCAGCAGATGTTCTATTATCATTAGCAGAAATTCTTTCTCAGCATTACTGAAAACATATTTTTTAGTAATATTTGTTGTATTCTCCAAATCGCTTTTCTATGAGGTATGGATGAATATAATCGTGCGACATCATGTACCCCCCAAATGGAGTGTTCATCCCATTTTACCTGCTCAAAACACTGCAGAAGGTGTTTGGTGTATTTAATCTTTCCCTGCATGCCCTCCATCAAGACCTGTAGCTTCACATCCACCCACTCAGACAGCCTCTCATGGAGGGATCCGATACCTACCAAGATTGGCTGGAAAGGTAGGGAAATGAACCCTTATGAGTCTTGGAGAGGGCATGAAATACAGTATTGATGGGCTTCTCCACAAATAAATAATCCCTGACCTTTTGCTCAATAGCACCCATTGAGGGACCTTTCAGTAAAGCAGTCAATTCGGACTGGAAAACTGCTGTGGATTCACTAGACATGGGATGATAAGTGGCCGTGACTGATAGAATTTTATTCATTTCTTGCTTGTATAGCAGATAATCCAACATGACCACCTATCCCCCCCCTTTTCAGACGATCTGATTACAATATGTCAATTATTATTTAGCTCACTCAAAGCATTACGTTCAAGAAAAGTAAGGATGTGAACAGTTGCGTCACATTCCTCTATAAGATTTTTGAGCTCCGCCTCCATTACTCCCTGAAATGCCTCAATTGCTGGAACCCTTAAGGAAATGAGATAGTAAGAGGGATTAGTCACTTTAAACATTATATGACTTTTTTTATTTTCTCTGCATAATTCTTCTTCAGTGTGACCTTACAAATACTGTAACCCTTCAACACTAACAATTCACTCTGTTCTAAATGCAATGGAAAACAATCAGATGTGGATACATCAGAATCATTACAATAATTCATGGAATCACCACTTAAACTAGCACCCTCATCCCTAGCAAAGAAAAGTCTCTTGTTGGTCAAGTTCCCAGTATATTTGTTTAAGTCCTTAATGGTCTGGAATAAGTTAGCCTTTAAGTTTGGAACAAAATTAAGTCCCCTCTTTAACACCTTTAATTGTGGGTTTGATAGAATGATAGCCGATAACAAGGAAGTCTTCAACATTATTACTTACTTGCGGCCACTTGTTTTGTGTCAGAAAGAAGAAATATCAGCTCACCATTGATGTCCTTCTCTGAGAATCCCCTTCATAGCACGAGTCGCGGCTTGGCAACCGCCGATTATAGAAACCAGAAGGCAGAGATTGACCCAGCAATGGGGGAAAAACAGCAGCACGTAGAGGAAAAATTTATAAAACTTCACTTTATTGCAAATCTATAAAAAAAAGTATATAAAAGTAATGCACATTGAGCGGCAGTCACATCAGTCCATGGGACAGTTAAGAGCCTTGTTTTGTGTCCTCGACTTCGAGGTTGATCGCCTCCTTGGTCTCTTATTCTGTTTTTTCAAGATGTAAAATTTCTACTGTTACAATATGTGCTGGATGATATGGAATCGTTATATCCTCCTGATTCTGTGGATTCCTCAGAGGCTTCCGACTTATTGGTTGGGGAGGAGAAACTCATATTTCGGCTGCTGCTTCCTCTCGGTGGATGTCTTAAAATAGGCTGTGGTCACTTCACAAACCTTTGATGAAGTGGTCTGTAGCACCACGAAATGCATAAGAAATAGACATTAAAGGTATCGCTTTTAACATCTTGTGATTCCTTGGATTTCTTGGAACCAACGGGCAGACGGCAGCACACGAACTACCACCTTTCATCTAATGCTTTAATCGTTTTCCTTTGGGCGGAGTGCTGCAAGCCGGCTTATGATTCAATAGCTGTGACTATCACAACAACACAAGGTTAGTGCAACAGCACACAATACAACACCCCGGTTACACCCGGATAAGACCCTATGTGCACTTTTCTGCTTTCCTTTTAGTTTTGAATATAGACTGACAAAGTGCTTTTTGAAGTGTGTTTTGGGTAATTGTCCTGCTGGAAGACCCATGAACTCTCAGGGAGACCCAGCTTTCTCACACTGGGCCCTACATTATGCTGCAAAATTTGTTGGTAGTCTTCAGACTTCATAATGCCATGCACACGGTCAAGCAGTCCAGTGCCAGAGGCAGCAAAGCAGCTCCAAAACATCAGGGAACCTCCGCCATGTTTGACTGTAGGGACCGTGTTCTTTTCTTTGAATGCCTCTTTTTATCTCCTGTAAACTCTATGTTGATGCCTTTGCCCAAAAAGCTCTACTTTTGTCTTATCTGACCAGTGAACATTCTTCCAAAACGTTGTAGGCTTTCTAAGGTAAGTTTTGGCAAACTCCAGCCTGGCTTTTTTATGTCTCGGGGTAAGAAGTGGGGTCTTCCTGGGTATCCAACCATACAGTCCCTTTTCATTCAGACGCCGACAGATAGTACGGGTTGACACTGTGGTACCCTTGGACTGCAGGACAGCTTCAACTTGTTTGGATGTTAGTCGAGGTTCTTTATCCACCATCCGCACAATCTTGCGTTGAAATCTCTCGTCAATTTTTCTTTTCCGTCCACATCTAGGGAGGTTAGCCACAGTGCCATGGGCTTTAAACTTCTTGATGACACTGCGCACGGTAGACAAAGGAACATTCAGGTCTTTCGAGATGGACTTGTAGCCTTGAGATTGCTCATGCTTCCTCACAATTTGGTTTCCCAAGTCCTCAGACAGTTCTTTGGTCTTCTTTCTTTTCTCCATGCTCAATGTGGTACACACTAGGACAAAGGACAGAGGTTGACTCAACTTTAATCCATGTCAACTGGCTGCAAGTGTGATTTAGTTATTGCCAACACCTGTTAGGTGCCACAGGTAACTTACAGGTGCTGTTAATTACACAAATTAGAGAAGCATCACATGATTTTTCTAACAGTGCCAATACTTTTGTCCACTCCCTTTTTTATGTTTGGTGTGGAATTATATCTAATTTGGCTTTAGGATAATTATTTTTGTGTTTTTTCATTGAAGACAAATTAAATGAAGATAATAATACCAAAGAATTTGTGATTGCAATCATTTTCAGGAAGAAACTGAGTATTATCTGACAGACTTACAGGGGTGTCAATACTTTTGGCCACAACTGTAGATGAAGTATATAGCATCGGGTATTCTAGAATATGTGTGTAGTTTATTTATGAAGATTTAAAAATAATGCAATGCGAAGCTGGGTTTAAATCCCGCGACAATATCGCTAATTGCTGGCAACCGGCCGGGCGCAACCAATCAGCGATGCGTGGTTGAAATCCTGTGCCAATTTGCAGGCGGACTCTCCCTGTTGCGGATTGGTCAGACCAGCCGCCCACGACCAATCAGCAACACAGGATTTGCGTTACAGACAAACAGACAGAAGTAGACAATTATATAGTAGATACCTACAGCAGTACTGGTGTGCAGCGGTGCTGGAGTCCAGGAGGGGACAGCGGGCGTGTGTTGGTCAGGAGGGGTCCGGGGGACAGCGGCCGGATGCGGGCAGGAAGGGGCCAGGGAAGAGCGGCTGAGTGCAGGCAGGAGGAGGCTGGGAAAGAGCGGCCGGTTGCGGGCAGGAGGGGGCCGGAGAAGAGCGGCCAGGTGCGGGCAGGAGGGGGCGGGGGAAGAGCGGCTGGGTGCGGGCAGGAGGGGTCGGGGAATAGCAGGCGGGTGCGGGCAGGAGGGAGCCGGGGAAGAGCGGCCGGGTGCGGGCAGGAGGGGGCCGGGGAAGTGCGTCCGGGTGCAGGCAGGAGGGGGCCGGGGGGACATTGGCCGGGTGCGGGCAGGAGGGGGCCAGGGGGATAGCAGTCAGGTGTGGGAAGGAGGGGGCCAAGGAACAGTGGCCAGGAGGGGGCCGGGGAACAGCGGCCGGGTGCGGGCAGGTGGGCGATGGGGGCCCTCCTGCCCGCACCTGGCCGCTGTTCCCCAGCCCTCTCCTGCCTGCAGCAGAGTGCTTAGCAGAGTATACGGCGGCTCAGTGGTTAACAGAATATGTGGGGGCTCAGTGGTAAGCAGAGTATACAGGGGCTCAGTGGTTAGAGTATACGGGGGCTCAGTGGTTAGCACAGTATACGCTGGCTCAGTAGTTAGCACTGTATATGGAGCCTCAGTGGTTAGCACTCTACAGTGGCTCAGTGGTTGACACTGTATATGGTGGCTCAATAATTAGAACAGAAATGTGGCTCAGTGGTTAGCACTGTATATAGTGACTCAGTGGTTAGCACTGTATACGGTGACTCAGTGATTAGCATTCTATGGTGGCTCAGTGGTTGGCACTGTATATGGTGGCTCAGTGGTTAGCACAGTTTGGTGGCTCAGTGGTTAGCACAGTATGGAGGCTCAGTGGCTAGCACTGTACGGCGGCTCTGTGGTTAGCACAGTATTGTGGCTCAGTGGTTGGCACTGTATATGGTGGCTCAGTGGTTAGCACTGTATATGGTGGCTCAGTGGTTAGCACTGTCTATGGTGGCTCAGTGGTTAGCACTGTACGGCAGCTCAGTGGTTAGCACTGTACGGTGGCTCAGTGGTTAGCACAGTATGGTGGCTCAGTGGTTGGCACAGTATGGTGGCTCAGTGGTTAGCACTGTATGGTGGCTCAATGGTTAGCACTGTATGGTGGCTCAATGGTTAGCACTGCACGGTGGCTCAGTAGTTAACACAGTATAGTGGGTCAGTGTTTAGCATTGTACAGTGGCTCAGTGGTTAGCACTGTATGGTGGCTCAGTGGTTAGCACTGCGCTGTGGCTCAGTGTTTAGCAAAGCATGGTGGCTCATTGGTTAGCACAGTATATGGTCGCTTAGTGGGTAGCACTGTACGGTGACTCAGTGGTTAGCACTATATGGAGGCAGAGTGGTTAACTCTGTATGGAGGCTCAGTGATTAGCATAGTATGGGGGGGTCAGTGGTTAGCACTGTATAAGGTGGCTCAGTGGTTAGCACAGTAAACGCTGGCTCAGTAGTTAGCACTGTATACAGTGGCTCAGTGGTTAGCACAGTAAACGCTGGCTCAGTAGTTAGCACTGTATATGGTGACTCAGTGGTTAGTAATGTACACAGTATGGTGGCTCAGTGGTTAGCACAGTATGGTGGCTCAGTGTTTAGCAGTGTATATGGTGGCTCAGTGGTTAGCACTGTACGGTGGCTCAGTGGTTAGCACAGTGCGGTGGCTCAGTGGTTAGCACAGTGCGGTGGCTCAGTGGTTAGCACAGTGCGGTGGCTCAGTGGTTAGCACAGCGCGGTGGCTCAGTGGTTAGCACAGCGCGGTGGCTCAGTGGTTAGCACAGCGCGGTGGCTCAGTGGTTAGCACTGCACGGTGGCTCAGTGGTCAGCGCAGGATGGAGGCCGAGTGGTCAGCGCAGGATGGAGGCCAAGTGGTCAGCGCAGGATGGAGGCCGAGTGGTCAGCGCAGGATGGAGGCCGAGTGGTCAGCACAGGATGGAGGCTGAGTGGTCAGCGCAGGATGGAGGCCGAGTGGTCAGCACAGGATGGAGGCTGAGTGGTCAGCGCAGGATGGAGGCTCTGTGGTCAGCAGAGGATGGAGGCTGAGTAGTCAGCAGAGGATGGAGGCTGAGTGATCAGCAAAAGATGGAAGCTCAGTGGTCAGCGCAGGATGGAGGCTCAGTGGTCAGCGCAGGATGGAGGCTCAGTGGTCAGCGCAGGATGGTGTGACGACCATCCGCTGTAAGGCTGAGCTGCTGGTAAGGCAGGGATCTGGAATTATAGCGGAGCCCAGGAGGTAGCTACCTAAGGGAGCAGCAGAGCAGGGAGGTCGTCTAGGAAGGGAAAAATCAGGAAGCGAAGAACGTAGTCAGGAGTCCGAGTCAAAACCGAGAGGGCAGCGAAGGTACAAAATCGTCAGGCGGTACAGAGTCGAAAATCCAGGCAAAGGTCAGAGTCAAAACCGAGAGGGCAGCAAAGGTACAAAATCGTCAGGCGGTACAGAGTCAAAAATCCAGGCAAAGGTCAGAGTCAAAACCAAACACACACACTATGTCACTTGGGGAACCAAAACTATATCTGGCGGCCTGCAAGACAGGCTCCAATGTATTTGAAGGGCGCGGTTACCTCCCATAGGCTGGAGCTCACAGCCTGATGACCTCATCCGGACCGCCCCTAGAGCCAGGCCAGATGGAGATGCACGACTGCCTCCACCCATCCCACCTCTGACAGAAGAACGCAGGCTGCGCCTAACGGACACCTCTGCAGGGCCCGCTTTTCTGCGACCAACACCACCCAGAGGGGAAACACAGCGGCGCTCAGCGACAGAGGCAGACGTCGCTGGAGCAGGTCCATATGAGGACAAGGCCTTCCTATCACCAGCACCACCAGACGAAGGAATCCGGCTCCTCCCAGCGGCCGAGGCAGGAACACCGGCCACCGAGTCCAATGGCGATGTGACAGTACCCCCCCCTCTACGAGGGGCCTCCGGACCCACAAAACCCGGTTTATTGGGATGAAGAAGATGAAACCTCCTGATCAAACCCTTGGCATGGATATTACCGGCAGGCACCCAGGACCTCTCCTCCGGACCATAGCCCTTCCAATGTACCAGATACTGCACGGATCCTCTCACCAAGCGGGAATCAAGGATCCGCTGAACTTCGTATTCCACGGCACCCCCGACCAAGACCAGAGGAGGAGGGGACCGGACAGGACGAATCGGAGATCGGTACAATTTGAGAAGGGATTTATGGAATACATTGGGCAGTTTGAATGATTGAGGGAGCTTCAGACGAAAGGCTACAGGGTTAATCACGTCAATAATTTCATACGGACCAATAAACCTGGGACCTAGTTTGGCAGACGGCACTTTGAGCTTGATATTTTTTGTGGACAACCAAACTTTGTCCCCAACTCCCAGGTCCGGACCCTTGGAACGCCGTTTATTAGCAGAAGACGCCTGCCTAGTCTGAGCCCCCTTTAAGTTTTTGTTCACTTCAGACCAGATAGCCTTTAACTGATCTACGGACCTTTCTACCCCAGGAACGTCAGAAAGCCTAGAAGAAAATGAACAAAAGCGCGGGTGCAGCCCATGATTACAGTAGAAAGGGGTGGTCTTGATGGACTCCTGGTACTGGTTATTCATGGCGAATTCTGCTAGTGGCAGATGTTCCACCCAATCAGATTGATGCTCAGAGACATAACAACGTAGATACTATTCGAGAGCTTGATTAGCGCGCTCGGTTTGACCATTGGTTTCAGGGTGATAGGCAGAAGAAAAGGAATAGTCAATTCCAATCCGTTTATAGAATGCCCTCCAAAACTTAGAAACGAACTGGGTGCCCCTGTCAGAAACAATATTCACAGGAACACCATGCAATCGCACAACATGATTAATAAATACTTTGCTCAGGGTCTCGGAATTAGGTAACCCGGACAGCGGAACAAAATGACACTGCTTGCTGAATCTGTCTACCACTACCCAGATACAAGTCTTCCCTTCTGAGAGTGGCAGGTCAGTAATAAAATCCATGGAGATATGAGTCCAAGGACCCTCAGGGGTAGGCAAGGACTGGAGCAACCCGGCAGGGCGGTTGCGGGGAGACTTAGCGCGAGCACAGGTTTCACAAGCCAGTACATATTCCTTACAGTCCTTTACTATGGTTGGCCACCACAAACTCCTGGTTACCAGTCTGATGGTGTTATTGATACCAGGATGCCCTGCGAGGACGGAATCATGGGATTCCTTAAGGACTTTGAGGCGGTATGTGGCAGGGACGAATAGTTTCTGGGCAGGAGTAGTGTCAGGGGCCTGTTCTGGAGATCTACGAATCTCTTCCAGAAGGTCCAAAGACACAGCCGAGACAACAATCCCCTTGGCTAAAATGGGAGTCGGTTCAACGTCCCCGACTTGTATGGGGCAAAAACTTCGAGACAGGGCATCAGCCCTCACATTTTTAGTACCTGGTCGGAAGGTGATACAAAATCAAATCTGGAGAAGAACAAAGCCCACCTAGCCTGTCTAGGATTAAGTCTTTTCGCTGACTCCAAGTAGGTCAGGTTTTTGTGGTCAGTAATTACGGTAATCTTATGTTTGGCGCCTTCGAGGAAGTGGCGCCATTCCTCGAAGGCCCATTTGATTGCCAACAACTCTCGGTTACCTATGTCATAATTCATCTCGGTAGATGAAAATTTTCGGGAAAAGAAGGCACACGGACGAAGCTGAGTGAGGGATGCAGTGCCTTGTGACAGCACTGCTCCCACTCCAACTTCAGAGGCATCTACCTCTACAATGAAGGGGCGGTCCAGATCAGGCTGAACCAATATTGGGTCAGAGGAGAAACATTCCTTTAACTTAGAAAACGCATAAATTGCTTCAGGCTTCCAATTAACCACATCCGCCCCTTTACGCGTCAAATCAGTGAGTGGTTTGGCTATCTCGGAAAACCCTTTAATAAATTTGCGGTAATAGTTAGCGAAACCCAAGAATCGCTGTAGTGCCTTCAGAGACTTGGGTTGTACCCATTCCTTAATGGGTTTAATTTTGGCAGGATCCATGCGAAAACCTTTAGCAGATATAATATACCCCAAAAAGTTTATCTCCTCCTCCATGAAGACACATTTCTCTAATTTGGCGAATAAAGAATGCTCTCTGAGTCTCTGGAGCACAGTACGGACATGTCGGACGTGCGACCAAAGACCAGGAGAAAAAAACAGAATGTCGTCCAAATAAACGACCACATATACACCACTGATGTCTCTGAATATATCGTTCACGAAATTCTGAAAAACCGCAGGTGCGTTACTTAACCCGAACGGCATTACGAGATACTCAAAATGGCCGAGAGGTGTATTGAACGCGGTCTTCCACTCATCGCCTTCTTTTATACGGACCAGGTTATATGCTCCCCTGAGGTCCTGTTTAGTGAAATACCTGGCTCCCAACAGCTGATTATAAAGATCAGGGATGAGTGGAAGCGGATACTGGTTTTTCACAGTGATCGCGTTTAATTCGTGGTAATCAATGCAAGGTCTGAGGCCGCCATCTTTCTTTCCCACAAAAAAGAAACCGGCCCCTACTGGTGAGGTGGACGGTCTAATATACCCCTTTCTCAGACTGTCTGCTATGTAATCATTCATAGCCTGACGTTCAGGACCAGAGAGGTTAAATATTCTCCCCTTTGGGAGACGAGAATCAGGTATCAAATCTATGGCGCAATCATACTTTCTGTGAGGGGGTAATTTCTCTGATTCCTGAATAGAAAATACATCCTCAAAATCTCTAAAGGCATATGGTACAAAGGGAGGAGACTTGACCTTCACTTGGTTTACAGATAGCGAGATACAGTTATCCTGACACTTTGGGCTCCATCGCACGATGTCACTCAAGTGCCAGTCTATGACTGGGTTATGTTTACGTAACCATGGCATGCCCAGGATTACTGCAGATGATAAATTATTGATTGCAAAAAATGACACCTTTTCAGCATGTAAAGACCCCACCAGCATTGACACTTCCTCAGTGACAAATTCCACTCCACCCTGGATGAGGGGAGTGCCATTAACTGCAGTGGTTCTAATGGGGGCATTAAGCCTTAGCAGTGGTACACCAAGAGTTCTCGCTACATGGAGATCTATGAAATTCCCCTCTGAGCCACTGTCAACATAAGCCTCCAAACACACAGATTTCTTAAGGTAAGTCAAAGAAATAGGTAACAGGACTTTGGCCGCATTTGCGGGCAATCCTACCTGGGCACCTGAGCAGGCATAGCCAGAGCCCCCCAGGTGCTGACATCCAGGGAATGAGGCCTTCTGATCTCCAGCATTCATGCAGAGGACTTCAGATGGTGACTTGTGCAGCATGTTGGTATGAGAAGATGGGAGTGTTCCTCCACAGGACTGAGAAGCTGGACACAGATGCATTGAGGGAAGCAATTAACAGCTGACACAGCTCAGAGAAAAGAAAAAAAAAAAAAAAAAAAACAGCAGGTAAAACCATTGGGAAAAGGAGAGAAAAAAAATAAGGTAAGGGAATGCGTTTAAATATATATATAGTCGATATATATATAGAAAAAATGGTATGGCCAGATATAATGTGACGACCATCCGCTGTAAGGCTGAGCTGCTGGTAAGGCAGCACCCCGAGAAACCCCGAGACCCTTAACCCCTATACAGGGATCTGGAATTATAGCGGAGCCCAGGAGGTAGCTACCTAAGGGAGCAGCAGAGCAGGGAAGTCGTCTAGGAAGGGAAAAATCAGGAAGCGAAGAACGTAGTCAGGAGTCCGAGTCAAAACCGAGAGGGCAGTGAAGGTACAAAATCGTCAGGCGGTACAGAGTCGAAAATCCAGGCAAAGGTCAAAGTCAAAACCGAGAGAGCAGCAAAGGTACAAAATCGTCAGGCGGTACAGAGTCAAAAATCCAGGCAAAGGTCAGAGTCAAAACCAAACACACACACTATGTCACTTGGGAAACCAAAACTATATCTGGCGGCCTGCAAGACAGGCTCCAATGTATTTGAAGGGCGCGGTTACCTCCCATAGGCTGGAGCTCACAGCCTGATGACCTCATCCGGACCGCCCCTAGAGCCAGGCCAGATGGAGATGCACGACTGGCTCCACCCATCCCACCTCTGACAGAAGAACGCAGGCTGCGCCTAACGGACACCTCTGCAGGGCCCGCTCTTCTGCGACCAACACCACCCAGAGGGGAAACACAGCGGCGCTCAGCGACAGAGGCAGACGTCGCTGGAGCAGGTCCATATGAGGACAAGGCCTTCCTATCACCAGCACCACCAGACGAAGGAATCCGGCTCCTCCCAGCGGCCGAGGCAGGAACACCGGCCACCGAGTCCAATGGCGATGTGACAGATGTAGGCTCAGTGGTCAGCAGAGGATGGAGGCTCAGTGGTAAGCGCAGGATGGAGGCTCAGTGGTCAGTGCAGGATGGAGGGCCATTGGTCAGCAGAGGATGGAGGGCCAGTGGTCAGTGCTCATCCATCCCCCTCCCATCCGCTCCAGTCTCAGCCGCACCCGGTGTTTACATCGCCGCTACAGCAGGTAATGAGCGGTCATGTGATAGGCGGGCTGAAGTGACGTGCACAGAGCCTGTCACATGACCGCTCATTGCCTGCTGTAGCGGTGATGTAAACACCGGGTGCGGGTGAGACGGAGCGGTGGGGAGGGGGGGAAATGGAGCTGGGAGGGGGGAATGGAGTGAGCTGGAAAGGGAATGGAGCGAGCTGGGAAGGGAATGGAGCGAGGGGGGAGGGAATGGAGCTAGGGCGGGAATGGAGCAAGGGGTTGTGGGAATGGAGCAAGGGGGGGTGGGAATGGAGCGAGGGGGGAAGGGAATGGAGCAGCGGGTGGCGGGAATGGAGGAGCAGGTGGAAGTGGTGGGCAGGAGCGGGCCGGAGGTGGGCGCACCTGCTCCAGCGGGTGGGAAGGAGGAGGCTGACAGTGCAGTGTCTGTGAGGGAAATCGCGCGTCGCTGATTGTATCGCGACCGCGGCGCGCGGCTGCTTTGAATACTCCTTGCTCATTGGTGGCAATGAGCGCCCTGGCGCTGGGGCGTGGTTTCGGCATCAGACAGACACGATTAGGAGATTATATAGTAGATACATAAACCATACAATGTGACAACTTCAGCCGAGCTGCATCAAAAAACTTCACTGAGCTGCATTAATAAGTTGCCAAAAGATCAGCAACTCTGAGATTTTCCAGCTTGTGTTTAACATGACAAAATGCAATTGAGGAATAAATGGTGGCTGGCGCAGAATGACAGTTTAAGAAGCTATAGAGAAAATTTAGGATCCAGAATAATGAACAACTAACATTATTTTCTTTTATCATCGTTCAAAACATTCTTCTTTCAATACTTTTTGTTAGGTAGGAAATTCAAAAGCAGAGTGAATGCCATTAATTTGTGAATGATAACAAATGTGTTTTGTAGTTTTAGACAATTGAAAAGAAAACTTTTAAACTTTTAGTTGCAGAGTCCAAACTTGAGACTCCTTAAATTAAATACAATTATTGTCATAATTATTATGCCATGAAAGATAATATAATCAAACTAGTTCCTTTATTTAATGTACATTTTTTAGCTAAAGAATTGGCTTTTAGTAGTAAATACAGTGAGTGGAAAAATAATCCTTTAGTACTAATATTCTACACTTAGAGTTACACATGAGAAAAACTGTTGTCATGACATGAGGCTACTATGGAAATCTTTCTGAGCACACAAATGATTATTCAAAATATACAGTGGGTACAGAACGTTTTCAGAACCCTTTACATTTTTCACATTTGTTTCATTGCAGCCATTTGGTAAATTCTAAAAAGTTCATTTTTTTTTCATTAATTTACACTGCACCCCATCTTGACTGAAAAAAACAGAAATGTAGATATTTGTGCAAATTTATTAAAAAAGAAAATCTGAAACATCACATGGTCATAAGTATTCAAACCCTTTGCTCAGACACTCATATTTAAGACACGTGATGTCCATTTCCTTGTGATCCTCCTTGAGATGGTTCTACTCTTTCATTGAAGTCCAGCTGTGTTTAATTAAACTGATAGGACTTGATTTGGAAATGCACACACCTGTCTATATAAGACCTCACAGTTCGCAGTGCATGTCAGACCAAATGAGAATCATGAGGTCAAAGGAACTGCCCAAGGAGCTCTGAAACAGAGTTGTGGCAAGGCACACATCTGGCTAAGGTTACAAAAGAATTTCTGCAGTACTCAAGGCTTCTAAGAGCACAGTGGCCTCCATAATCCTTACATGGAAGAAGTTTGGGACCACCAGAAAACTTTTTAGACCTGGCCGTCCAGCCAAACTGAGCAATCATGGGAGAAGAGCCTTGGTGAGAGAGGTAAAGAAGAACCCCAAGATCACTGTGGCTGAGCTTCAGAGATGCAGTAGGGAGATGGGAGAAAGTTTCACAAGGACATCTATCACTGCAGCCCTCCACCAGTCAGGCATTTATGGCAAAGTGGCCCAACGGAAACCTCTCCTTAGTGCAAGACATGTGAAAGCCTGCATTGAGATTGCAAAAAAACACAGGAAGGACTCCCAGACTATGAGAAATAAGATTATCTGGTCTGATGAGAAAGAGATAAAACGTTTTGCTAATAAGTCTAAGGCCGGCTTCACACTGCGGGTGTGATCCAATCCGTGGCTGTCAGGATGAACCTGACAGCCCCGGACCGGATCAGCACACAGAACCGGAGCTCTAATATGCCCTCTGATCCGGTGCGCAGCCTGACGCAGCTGATGCTGCTGATGATTCAGGACCACGGCTCGTGAGGAGCTAGCCGTGGTCCTGAAATAACAGCGGTGTGCAGCCGCAGGTGTCCGGTTCCCGGATCAGGGCAATCCGGCCCATAGGCTCCCATGTTAGGGAGCACCGGATTGCCCCGGATCCGAGAGGATCAGGGCGAATCCGGGAGGATCCGGGAGAAGGCAATTAGGGGAGATTTTTCTCCTCTGAAACAAAAACGTTGCAAGCAACGTTTTTGTGTCCGGGAAAAAAATCTGAATTCTCGCGGATTCTCCCGGAGAGATGGAAACCGGATGGCAGAGAGCTGCCATCCGGCTCCATCTGGCCCCATTGGATACTATGGGGCCAAAATCCGGTCTGGGGCTGTCTGGCTCAAGCTGACAGCCACGGATCGGATCACACCCGCAGTGTGAAGCCGGCATAAGCAGTATGTGTGGAGAAATTTAGGCACTGCTCATCACCTGCCCAATTCATATGAATACTTATGACCATGTGATATTTCAGTTTTTCTTTTTTAATAAATTTTGCACAAATATCTATATTTCTGTTTTTTTTTTCAGTCAATATGAGATGCAGAGTG